>JAULAV010005174.1:0-25002 GCA_030789695.1 Scilla litardierei | reverse complement strand
GACGCAATTACCGCTCGAAGGACGATCTAACGTGGCATCATCTCCAATCACTCGACCCTGGTTCTTCCAACCAAGGGTCCCACTCCAACTGCTGACGAGACTTCGACTCAGCATCTCGAGTCTACGTCAGCTTGACAACTGTCTCGGTCAATTTTGGCCTTAACAGTTTGGCGCCGTCTTTGGAAAACGTTAACCAGCTTGACATCCCAAAGCAATCCAGAAGCTATGACAGCTGGACCCAGCAACGTCGGACCGGTCGAAGGTCCGAAGGAGAAACCAAGAGTAAACAGCGTCCTGGTGGATGACGTCGCGGACTCCACAACGCCACCACTACGACCAGCAGAGGCCTCAAATGAGCCTGGGGTGATCCGAAAGGAGTTCATTCAGTTCATCGAGCAGGTCGATAGAAGCCTAGGCGTATTGGCGACTTTAATGCGCCAGAATATAGAGAGCCCATCTCTAATAAATGAGCCGTTGCCGCCTCCAAAGCCGAACCTGACGCCAACCAAGGGCTCAGCTTTCCTTCGAGATCTGGAGGACCCAAGGGCAAATCAACTGGAGATTAACCTCCATAATTCGACCCTCCGACCCACCAACACAACGGAGCGGGGGTCGATAATCGAGCTTTCGTTCTCCAGGGAGAACCCACCCCCTCCAATTACCGGGCAGCAACCCACAGCGTCCTAGATCAGGTATGTATGGGGCTCTCCCAGGTTATAACCCACTAAACCCTGCATGTGGATTCGTGAGGAGGGAAGAGATCCTGAACCGATTCTCGGGAGCCAACTTCTCGCAAACTGGAGCAAGAGGATCCTTACTGGTCCAATCCGCGATTCGAAAGACCCCCTATCATCTCTACTCCTCCTTTTCCTAAGTTCAAGCACCCTGCTCTACCAGCTTATGATGGCAGAGGTGACCCATGGTCGCACATTCATAAGTATTTGAATGTCATGTTGGTCCATAGGGCCGACAAGCCATACCTTTGTAGAGCCTTCCATGCTACCATGTTCAAGAGGGCAGAAAGATGGTACGAAGGGCTACCCCACGGCTGCATCGACTCATTCAACGAACTGGCAGAAATATTCTACAAACAATTTGTCGCAGGACGACGTCCGAAGAAGAGGTCATCCCATCTCTTCTCCCTCAAACAGAACGAGAATGAGTCAATCCGAGCCTTCGTTCAGAGATTCAACGACGAGAGGCTCGATGTAGAAGAGACACTGGACGTGACCGTCAATCGGCACTCACCTAGGTGGTCCAGAATAAGCACATAAGGAGGACCCTTCACCAGTTCCTCCTAGCACCGTCGCAGAAATGCTCAACATAACGAATCGGTTCACTTCCTCCGAGGAGGTGGAAGAACCAGCCAGAGCTAATGCGAAGAGCACCCCCTCCCGCCGCGGAGACACGAGGCGAGAGAAACCAAACTCAGGGATCCATTGTCAAGAGTCTCGAGATAAGAGGCCCAGGGAGAGGAGCCCTCGAAGCAAGGATCATCATACCTACGCTAAGCATGTCGTCCCTAAGATAGAATTCCTCGTCTACGTCCCATGAGAAGAGTTGATCCAAGAGACAACAAAGAAGGGCAAATATGAGAAGAGTGATGACCTCAAATTCTGCAAATATCACAACGACTATGGGCACGATACCAACGACTGTTGCACTCTCAAAAAAGAGATCAATGCCCTGGTCAAGCGAGGACACCCCAAGAACCTGGCTAATGATCCACCAAGCAAGGAGGGGTCCTCAAAGCAGAAGGGCAAGATAACGGGATCACCTGTCACCAAGGTGATCGACTAATGAGCCATTTAAAGACTTGAGGCGAATAAAGGGGCAATGAATAGCAACAGCTCCGACGCCGATCGAAAAACACGTGTACGCCTTTTTCTTTTTTCTATTACTTCCGTCAATAAAGCATGTCCCTTTTATCGAATAAAGTTTCGCTTCCTTAAGCCTTCGTAAAGTTTATAGAAACTACCAAATCAAAACTCTCCTCGAAAAGGACCCGATCCTCAAGAGGTTTTGGAAAAACTGAACTTATGTTAATACAAATGACTCCTAAACGAGCGTCGGCCGTAAGTCGAAGGGGCCACCCCTCTGCTACTCAACGACTCTCCTAAAAGATCTTCAGCCGTAAGTTGAAGGGGCCACCCCTTCGCTACTCAACGACTCTCCTAAACGATCATCAGCCGTAAGTTGAAGGGGACACCCCTTCGCTATTGAATGACTCTCCTAAACGAGCCCTTTAAGTAGTTGAAGGGGCAAGCGTCAACCACTAGCCCTTTGCTACTGAACGACTCACCTAACCGAGATTTAGCCGTAAGTCGAAGGGGCCACCCCTTCGCTACTGAACGAATCTCCTAAACGAGCGTCAGCCGTAAGTCGAAGGGGCCACCCCTTCGCTATTGAACGAATCTCCTAAACGAGCATCGACCGTAAGTCGAAGGGGACACCCCTTCGCTACTGAACGACTCTCCTAAACGAGCATCGGCCTTAAATTGAAGGGCCAACCCTTCGCTACTGAACGACTCTCCTAGAAGATGTCGTCGTTCGTAAGTCGGAGGGCCACACATTCGCTACTGAACGACTCTCCCAGGATGTCATCAGCCACAAGTCGAAGGGGCCATCCCTTCGCTACTGAACGACTCTCCCAGAACGTCTTCAGTCATAAGTCGAGGTCCACCCCTTCGCCGTCGAACGACGCCCATTTCATCAACCATGAGTCGAGTAAATCTTTCCCTCACCATGGAGCGTGGTGGTCAACTTCTAACTTTGGTTCGATGGTTTATCCTCGATCACCCTGAAGAAGCGCCTAACCCATCGAAAGGGGGCCATCAGGCATTACGACCACCACAGGACGTAGGCGACAACAAACATAGAGATGCAATGACAAACAAGGATACACGGGCCAATTCTCTTGTCACTTCCTATTGCAAAACATTGTTTTCGTTTACATCACCCCCTATACATTCAAAAATTTCTACAAGCAGGCATAAAACAAAAGCACCGAGATCTTATTGCGGCCAGTCAGGCCCTTGATCTCCATCCAGCATAGCCGTAGACGCTGGGTCCCCCGTAGCGTCCACTGTTGCTTCTTTGCCAGCCATGGTCACAGCCTCGTCCACGGGAGCTGCCTCCTCTGAGCCTCGGCTCGACTCGTCATCGCCTTGGCTCGACTCATTCTCGTCGAGGTCCAAAAGTACCACCGTCTTGTCGATCTCAACGAAGAGGTCGGAAAAATGGTTCTTCGTCTCCAGTCGACATCGCTCGTAGCATTCTTTGTATAGCTCGTTGAAGTCAGGAAATGTATCTTTGAACTCTTGAATCGCCCTCTCCGGTATGACCTCGGCTTCGACCCTCTCCTCCAGAAAAGAATCATCTGCTCGCTTCCTTAAGACTGTTTGCTCAGCCTCCCTCCTACGAGACTCGTGCAACTCCTCGAGTTTCTGGAGGCGATTCAGTCTCGGCTCACAAAGAAGGCTGAGTCTGGTCATCTCAACTTGAGATTGCTTCACGCGCGACCTAACGGCCTCCAGGGTGACTCCATGATTGGCCACCTACGAAGCGTGACGGCACAACACCGCGGTGGCCATAAGAGCCTGCACATAACACCCAATGATCAGCTTACGCGCTGATATCAACATCGATAGAGGCCGGAACAATAATTACCTGGACACTGGCGTGGACGGATAACGATGCAAACCGCTCATAATCGACCCTCTATACGACAGCCCTGTCCCGCAGAAGGGTTGCATTCTCAGCGATATGGGAGGTGGTCCCGCAATCAAGAAGAGCAGAATCTCCACGCCTCAGTGGAAATTTCGCCCTAACAAGCTCCCCATTCTGCAGGTCGCACCATGAGTCTTTCGTTGGAAGAGTTGAAGAAGCGGGCTACGGAACAGGCAGCACAGAAGACGAAGAAGGCAGACCCGAAGAGGCCGCGCGATGAGGCCGGTGGGGAAGGCTCGAGGAAGGGGAAGGCGTCCATAAAGAGGAAGAGGCTGCCCGCTACGTCGTCTATTGCTGATCCTCAGAGGGAGAGGAGTACCAGTCGGCTCGGGGAAGGGCCTGTTCAGGGAAACGCCGCCCTGGTCATCGATCTCGAGGCCGGGGGTGAGGGGCGGACCGAACCAGGGGCGGTGGCCCCCGAAGCCCGTCCACCGAGTCCGAGGGTACCTCCCACCACCGATAGGATCGTAGCCCAAGATCGTCCCAAGGGCTCTGGCAGGTCGGGCTCCGGGCCCAGGTCGTCGGGTTGGGAGGGACGGCCTTACGACTACCCACGGTTTGTTTTGGAGAAGTGGGTCCATCCCAGCTGCAAGGCCTCGCTCATCCAATTCAAGGCTAAAAAGGCTTAGATCGAGGGTTACCCGAAGGAGGCCATTCACCGGATGCCTTTTTGAGTGGGGGCCGATGAATCCGTCTTTGAGGACGGCGGGGTAACGGCGCGTGTGGCGGAGAACATTCTGTCGCCCCGTGATAGGGAGAGTTTAGCCGTCGTCGGGCATGAGGGGCTGTGCGGCACCGCGATATGGCACGGCGTACAGGTAGGCGGTCCAGACTGGGTCAAGTCTTTTAGGTGGTTTTGCTGAGTATCCCAATAGACTTTTCTTGTATCGTGTAGGCCATCCTTCTGACGCTCGCTGCCCGGGAGCACACGTCGGCCATAAACAAGGCCAAGGGCGTCGTCGCCAGAATGGCTGCCGAGCTTGCTGGGGTTCGCAAGAATACCGACGAGCAGCTGGCTAAGGAGAAGGATAGGCGCGGCCAACTGGAGTTGGAGGTCCAACGCCTGAAGGTTCTCCTGGCGGATTATGAGGTGAAGGCCGCCTCCGCGGCCGATCGGATGAAGGAGCTGGAGAGCGCGCTTGAACACGGGGGGAGGCGCATGCGGTCGAGCTGGCGGCCCAGGCGAGGGCCGCGAAAGAGGAGCTGACACTGAAGACCGATGAGTTCCGATCGTATCAAGAGTCGACCGGCATCCCCCTCCTCTCAGATGCAATGTGTGATGGCATGGTGAAAGGCCGCGAGGAAAGCTGGGAGGCCTGCCTGAGACGGGTGAAGGAAAGGGCGGCAGACCTGTGCCCTCTGATCGAGGTCGACTTCGACTTGCTCGTGGCCTCCGAGGGTGAGAAAGAGTCGGGGGGCGACGAGGACGTGGTCGTCGATGAGGACGTAGTCGTCGACGAGGACGTGGTCGTCGAGGAGGCGGCCGTCGACAATGAGGCCGAGCCCTCGGCAGTTGATGGGAGGGACATCATACCGAGTGATGGCGCCTTAGGCGGCAGTGACCCACAAGAGTAGTTATGTCTAGCTCGTCTCCCCCCCTTGTGTTTAGAACGGTAGGGCTGGTCCGATGGAGACCTTGTTTTGTAGGGTCGGCCTCGGTTATTGTTGTAAATTTTGGACCCCTGATATATTGAAATTTTTATGCTGTTTTTGTTATCTCTTGTACGGTGAAGCACCGAGTTGTATCTGTGGGGCACGGGGGAGCGTGTAGCTCGGCCCTTTCTCTTCTTGACGGGGGGACATGTAGCTTGGACTTTTCTCTTCGCCGTCATGGGTGGCATAGTCTCGTGAGCTCACCCCGCAGTTTGACGGGGATTGTTCCCGAGTTAGGGCGCACCTAGATAATGATTAGGAATTCGCTTGGAATAGCCTTTTTCATTAACTTTTACACGAATTTAACAAGAATAGCAGATGTTAAACAACTGTTTAACTGCGGAGTTCTGATGGAATCCGGTGCGTAATCCGATCCGCGGGCGGTCTGGGAAGCCATTACACTTTATTGTAGACTGCATCAGGATGATCGAACTCCTTTGTCCGGCAGGGGACCTCGCCTTTATCTTTGCTCGTTGCATCCTCTTTCATCTTCGCATCTATGAAGGGTTGCAAGGTCTCTTCGTGGAGGGTCCCTGACTCGAAGGGAAACCCGGGAGGGAGGAGCACGAGGTGGCGGTGGCGCGCTGCCTCTTCTCTCGCCTCCTCGACCATGAGTGGTTGTGAGCATGAACTAGATCAAGCCAACCACGCCCTCCAATATACATGTCTTGATCGTCCTTGTGCACGCTGACACGCCATGACTTGCCGTTTGGATTCACCAGGGGAGCTGTCTTGCTGTTGTCCTCCATCAGATCACTCTTACAAGATTTTCTCGGAAGGAGGTCGAAGGGAAGCCCCAGAAGAGGTGGAGGGCGAGGCGACAAAGGTGGTGCGCTAGCGGGGAGCCTCGGCGGCGTGGTCTCTATGGGAGGATAGAGGACTGGGAGGCGGGCCGTTAGGAGGTGGGCCGGTGGAGGCTGATAAGCCCCGTGGGGCATTTTCTTTCTCCGCCGGCGGGGATCGGGGTGGAGCTGACACTGGTCGGGGGGAGCGGACCACCGCAAATCCTCTTGTTCTCATGTTTCATCTGGTTCAGGGCAGATGGAGGAGTGGAAGGCGGGGCTCCCCTCGTGTAAGAGGAATAGCCCATCAGCGATCCGTATGTAAGAGGAATAGCCTATCGGCGTGGCGGGCCGTTGGGAGGCGGGCCCACAGAAGCTGGTATGCCCGGGCGGAGGTTGGTTTGCCCAGTGGAGTGACTTGGCAGGGCTGGCCCGTTCTTTTAGCACGCGCCCTGGAGCACCAGCGCCCGGGCACCGAAAGAGGGGAATGGTCCGCCATTGGGGCTCCAGTTCCCTTGGTGTAAGTTGTCCAAGGGAAGTTAGGGAGTGATAGGCGGACTGTCACATATGTAAGGGGAATATCCCATCGGCGACCGTCGTGTGGAAGCTATCGCCTATCAGGGAGGCGGGGTCCACTGATGGCTGGGGGTCTCCCCTTTGTTCGGGCCGACGGCGTCCAGTGGGAAGCCTTACCCGGATGTTCCGGGGGCTAGATACCTCGCACCTTCTCATCCTTCATGGGGGACTAAGATTGACTTGCCCTCATATTTTCTTTCTCCTCTGCTCCTTCGAGGGGGTAAGGGGAGTATTTATAGAGGGATTTTGCTAACGGTTCCCACGGAGTTAATACGATGAGCTGGCATCATTAATAGGCCCTTAGATTCACGCCTCTCGAAGCCGCTTTTACCAAGTGGCGTCAGACGCGATTCGTCAGCCCTTGCCTTTCGGGGGGCGTGTCGTCATTAATGGCGTGCTTCCCGAGTGTCCTTTCGTTTTGATGAGTCACATCGGGACATGCTTTATTGGGACTCTGCATTGGCTAGATGTTCTTAGCATGCACGTGGCCTGCATTGGCTCACGTGCCTTGAATGGGTCCGTTTGGGAGGACGTTTAGCGGGTGGCTCGGTCCGAGCCCTTCTCTGGTTTGGGTGGCAAGGACGGATCCTACCCCAGGGTCTTGAGGGGGGAAACGAGCGTATAGCTTGGCCCGTGCCCTTCTCCGGTTTGGGTGGCGAGGATTGGTCCTGCCCCGGAGTCTGGAGCGGAGAGCGAGTGCGTAGCTCGGCCCGTGCTCTCCTCAGGTTTGGGTAGCGAGGATTAGTCTTGTCCCAGAGTCTTGAAGGGAGAGCGAGCGCGTAGCTCGGCCCGTGCCCTTCTCTGGTTTGGGTGGTGAGGATTGGTTCTGCCCCAGAGTCTTGAGGGAGGAGCGAGCGCGTAACTCGGCCCGTGCCCTTCTCTGGTTTGGGTGGTGAGGATTGGTTCTACCCCGGAGTTTGGAGGGGGAGCGAGCGCGTAGCTCGGCCAGTGCCCTTTTCAGGTTTGGGTGGCGAGGATTGGTCCTGCCCCAGAGTCTTGAGGGGGGAGTGAGCGCGTAGCTCGGCCCGTGCCCTTCTCTGGTTTGGGTGGCGAGGATTGGTCCTGCCCTAGAGTCTTGAGGGGGGGGGGGGGGAGCGAGTGTGCAGCTCGGCTCGTGCCTTTCTCTGGTTTGGGTGGCGAGGATTGGTCCTGCCCCAGAGTCTTGAGGGGGGAGCGAGCGCGTAGCTCGGCCCGTGCCCTTCTCTAGTTTGGGTGGCGAGGATTGGTCCTGCCCCAGAGTCTTGAGGGGGGAGCGAGCGCGTAGCTCGGCCCGTGCCCTTCTCTGGTTTGGGTGGCGAGGATTGGTCCTGCCCCAGAGTCTTGAGGGGGGGAGTGAGCGCGTAGTTCGGCCCGTGCCCTTCTCTGCTTTGGGTGGCGAGGATTGGTCCTGCCCCAGAGTCATGAGGGGGGAGCGAGCATGTAGCTCGGCCCGTACCCTTCTCTGGTTTGGGTGGCGAGGATTGGTCCTGCCCCAGAGTCTTGAGGGGGGGAGTGAGCGCGTAGTTCGGCCCGTGCCCTTCTCTGCTTTGGGTGGCGAGGATTGGTCCTGCCCCAGAGTCATGAGGGGGGAGCGAGCATGTAGCTCGGCCCGTACCCTTCTCTGGTTTGGGTGACGAGGATTGGTCCTGCCCCAGAGTCTTGAGGGAGAGCGAGCGTGTAGCTCGGCCCATGCCCTTCTCTGGTTTGGGTGGCGAGGACTGGTCATGCCCCAGAGTCTTGAGGGGGGGAGCGAGCCCGTAGCTCGGTCGGTGCCCTTCTCTGGTTTGGGTGGCGAGGATTGGTCCTGCCCCCGAGTCTTGAGGGGGGAGTGAGCGCGTAGCTCGGCCCGTGCCCTTCTCTGGTTTGGGTGGCGAGGATTGGTCCTGCCCCAGAGTCTTGAGGGGGGGGAGTGAGCGCGTAGTTCGGCCCGTGCCCTTCTCTAGTTTGGGTGGCGAGGATTGGTCCTGCCCCAGAGTCATGAGGGGGGAGCGAGCATGTAGCTCGGCCCGTACCCTTCTCTGGTTTGGGTGGCAAGGATTGGTCCTGCCCCAGAGTCTTGAGGGGGGAGCAAGCACGTAGCTCGGCCCGTGCCCTTCTCTAGTTTGGGTGGCGAGGATTGGTCCTACCCCAGAGTCTTGAGGGGGAAGCGAGTGCGTAGCTCGGCCCGTGCCCTTCTCTGGTTTGGGTGGCGAGGATTGGTCCTGCCTCAGAGTCTTGAGGGGGGGAGCGAGCGCGTAGCTCGGCCCGTGCCCTTCTCTGGTTTGGGTGGCGAGGATAGGTCCTGCCCCGGAGTCTTGTGTCTTAAACGGAAACTTTCAAGTGGAGACGACGAGATGAAAAATGCGAAGAAAAGAAAGTATTTCATTAAAGACTCATAATTATTGATAATATCTCAGGAGATGTTCTGCGTTCCATGGGTGGGCTAGTTCGCTCCCATCCAAGGTCGCAAAGATGTATGTGGCCGGCCCGACGATGTCGATGACCTCGTAGGGCCCCTCCCATTTGGCCGTCAGCTTCCCTCAGGGAGCGGTCTCGGGCTTGAAGGCGGCATCCCTGAGGACCAAGTCTCCAATTCTGAAGGTCCGCTTCTTCACCAAGGAGTTGTAGTGCCGACGGAGACAGTCTTGCCCTCCTTCGCTATCACGGACACCTCTTTGACTTCTTCAGCGGGGGTTGGCCGTTGGTCACAGAAGTCCTCTCTTTCATCAAGGAGATCGACCGATAAGGCCTGCTCTGGACCCTTATGCTTGGTCGACCCCACGTAGTAGCTCCTGGATAGCTTCTGGCGCGGAGTTTGGAATTTCACCATCTGGTGGAGCAGGCTGGGGAGCGCCTTAATGGCCATCATGTATGGTCGCCCTATGATCCCGTTGTACGCCGACGCATTGTCGACGACAACGAACTGCGTCATACGAGTGACGACCCTGGGTTCCTCTCCGAGCGACACCGACAAGGTGATCACCCCACAATGGGAACTGAGTGGCCAGTGAAGCTAAAGATGGGGCCCGTACAAGACCTCAAGTCTGCCTGCTTCAGCCCCATCGTCTCAACTGTTGACATAAACAAGATGTCGCAGGAGATTCCCGTGTCGATCAGGAGGCGGCTGATGATGGCCGTCCCGATCTGAGCCTCGATGACGATGGCATCATCATGCGGCAGCTCAACTCCTTCCAGATCTTCATCGGTGAAAGTAATGGGGGGTCGAGCCACCCTCCTCTGCTTCGCCTCGCCGCCGAGGCACGCCGCCATTACCTGCCAAACGTACGCATTTTTGCCTGACGACGACGTTTCCCCCGAGGATGGCCCCCGCACATCACATCTATGCACATGACTGCCCTAGGCGGGCGTGGCTCTTCCTGCCCGTTGCCCGGCGGCGGGTCTGGCCTCCGCGTTCCTCGTGGGGTCCTTTCTTCTTGGATCAACCGCCTGCCCTCCACGAAGCCCCCCAGATGACCCGCCTGGATCAGCCGCTCGATCTCCCTCTTGAGGGTGAAACAATCGTCGGTATCGTGGCCGTGGTCCCGGTGATACCGACAATACTTCCGGACGTCTCGCCTTGCCGGGTCCGACTTCGTTTCCCTGGGCGGGTCCGGTAGCAGTCCGGCCCTGGTCGTCGCGGCCAACACCTCTATCATGGGAGCGTTGAACTGCGTGTACTGGGCCCGGAGGGGTCCCTCCAGCCTCGGGATCACTCGGGCGGGCTCTCGGGTGGGGGCGAATTCACGCACTGGGCCCGAGCGATCCTGCGGACGACGCCAACCTGGGTCGCGTCTTGGCTGAGCCAGCTGGTCGCGGCCCAGGGGACCGTCTTCTTGCCTCAGCTGGGGATAAGACCGGGGCTCGCCCTGGGGCAATTTCGCCGGGGTGACTGGTTTCTTCTCGCCGAGAGTCTCCTCGCTCAGCGCATACCTCTCCGCCTGAGGGATTAGCGCGTCGTAGTCGGCGGGCAGGTCTTGGAGCAGGGATTTGTGGAGGCTCCGATTCCGCAGTCCCGTCTTGAAGGCCAGCATGAGCACTTCATCGCCGCAGGCCACCACCGCCCGCCTTTCGTCCTGAAAGCGGCATAGGTATTTCCCAGTCGTCTCTCTTTCCCCTTGGACTATCGTGCTGAGGTAGTCTAAAGGCTTCTTCTTTATGCGTCCAGCCCGGAACTCCAGGCAGAATTTGTGGGATAATTCGCCAAAGCTCCCGATGGATCTTACAGGCAGGCCGTAGTACCACTCCAGCGCCGTGTCCCGCAGGCTCTGCGAGAAAAGCCGGCACATGAACACATCATCTACATCATGTGCCTCCATCGCCCCCCGGTATTGTTGTACATGCGAGAGGGGGTCGCCTCTTCCGCTGTAGGTGGCCAAATGGGGTGCCTTGAACCTTGCGGGTCTCGAGGCCGAGGTTATCCATTGCGCCAGCGGCGTGGCCTCCTCAGGGTAAGCGGTGCGCACCGGCTCGCGCCCTCTCCGCCACTCCGGGGTTTGGCTCCGGTCTCGCCTCGGCTGCCGACGGTCATCATACCCCGGGGATGGACGAAGCGGTCACCGGAGGGACTCCTTCTGCGCTGGGGGGATCCGGCGGGTGGCGGACTACGGGCAGTCCAGTATCCCCGGCCCAAAGCCGATGCGTCCGGAACCTCTCTCCGCTCCTGATTCTCCCTTAGGAGCCTCTCGCGCTCTGCGGCCAGGAATCGGAGTTATTGACGAACCGCTTCCTCGTCGAGGCGATCCGGGGAGAGACGTCGACGAGGGGACTCCGCCTCCGAGGTGGGGACCTGGCAAATGGGGGGTTGCGCTCGTTCACGTGTCGTCGGCCCGCAGTCGACACCTCTGGGATCTCCCGGTTCTCCTCATTCTCCCGCCAGAGCCTTTTGCGCTCCGCGATAATGAAGCGGAGCTGGCGACGGGCGGCCTCTTCGTCGAGGAGGGCTCACCGGGTGGCCTCGGCCGCTTCATCTAAATGCCTCTGGGTGGCAGTTGCCTCCTCCTGGCGCCTTCGTAGCCGTGCGACCTCCATCTCTTCCTCCAAGAGCCTTTGTTGGCCCGCTATCTCCTCGGCGAGCCCTTTGTCCCCTACTTCTTTCTCGAACTGAGGGTGAAGGTTTCGCCTCACGTTCGGGAGCTCAGAGGGACCGGGAGGCGCTTCAGTCCCGCCCGCTGCGAAGCCCGCCATCATTTTGGAGAAGGCCTCGAAGCTCTGCCGCACCGCACGGGAGGAGGCCTGGACTGTCTCGACCTCCACCTCAGAGGGTGGATTAGTCGCAGGAGTCATGGGGCGAGAGTGCGAATCTTGATACATGGGGTCCTTGCCGTGGTCAGGGTTTCGGTTGATTGGTATGCGATTTGACATGGGTGTGACCCTTCGTTCCCACAGACGGTGCCAATTGTTGCGGGGTAGAACTCGCGTACAATGAATTTATATTATGTGGAACCAAGGGCACGATGGTTATGATGTGGATGGTGATTAGGGAAGGCTGTTTGACAGGTGATTAGCGGGATGGTGAGGCTAAACCGGTTGTGAAGGCTGACCACGGTGTCGAATCCGGAAGGACGCGGTTAGGAAGGCCGAACTTCTCGGGACAGGAGTGAGCACGCTGATGGTGACGAGCTAACCTGCGCAAGGAGCAACTCGTCAGAAAGGCCGGGTTGGGGTCCAACCCTTAGCCTCTCCGATGCCTAAGTCAGTAACAGGACTTAAAGCGGAGGCTAGGCACGCAAGTCAGACTGAAGGTGAGTCGACCGTACGTGACGAGCTATGAGTGGTGGAAGAACAAAGATATGGACGACCTTTGTTCTTGTGTGTGAGTAATAAGATTCAGAGTAAATTTGTCAACCCCTCTACCGTTGGAGGCAAAGGGGTATTTATACCTGATGGAGGCGGTTGGGTGAGGCTGACCTGGCGTGCTGACTCGACGTGCTGAGCTGGCCCAACTGTCAGCGGAAGCTTCGGACGAGAATGCCAGAATCAGGGGTGTCAGCCATGCTTTTGTCAGACGGTGCAACGACCAAGGGCGCTTTTGTCAGGCTGTCAGGGCCGAAAGCATTAAGTGTCAGGGGGCTCAGCGGCCAGGGGGTGCTTTGTCAGATGGTCGGGCGGCGTAAGTGTCAGTAGCGTCCTTGTACTAGGTTGTTTGTCATGTCCGATGTGCCAAGGAATCGTCGGAGCTCCTCCTAGGGGCGGGGCCCCGCCACGGGTCGTCGGGCCGGCCCGGACTGATGATGAGCAGTCCGGATGTACACTTTATGCGCTGTTCTCGGCGGGCCGGGGAGAACGAGTGCGCGTCCCGCATCGACCGTGGCGGATAGCGCCCCTATCGACGGCCGGGGCAGAGTGCGCCCTTCCCCTATTCGTGTCGGACTCTAGGATCGACAGGCGCCATGTGTCCTTCTGACGTTCGGGCGTGGAGCGCCCTGTCGCTGGGTCAGCCGCCCTTCCGGAGGGAGGGACGAGTCGATGGGGTATTTCGGCGGTCTGGGATGGAAGATCGGACTATCACGATCTTCAGGTCGTAACAGATACTAAGTTATTTTAAGCTATTATTATATCATCAGTTAGTAATAGTCTAAACTGTGTCAATATTGGAGCTGTTAAGCCGACTGCAATGTCCGAATCGAATTGGGCCAGAACAAGCCCAATACCAATTCCACGAATCCAGGCTCAGCCCGGCCCAATCTTGAGTCAGTTTGGCCCGATAGAGTTCTGCTTGCACGCACCGGTGCAAGATCGACCGTTCAACAAAACGATGGTGATGAAATTGAACAGCGTGTACGTATAAAATTATCTATGCGTCTGATCGTACAGAAAAATCGGGATTCGGTTTTTGCAAAGCAGTTCAGAGCCCTGCCGCCGATTATTCATCCTCTCTCTCTCTCTCCGCTTTCTTTTTGCTGCTACGCCTTTTATTCATCACTTTCTCTCTCTAAAACCTTTACCCTCTGCATTTTGCTTTATCAGTCTTTTTTCTCTCCAAACCCCTAAATCTGAGGCAAAGAGGCTATCAAAAGCTAAGAATCTGTGAGTAAATGTCATTTCTAATGTCCTTAATTCGTTATTTCCTTTGAAAATCATCTTTTTAATGGGTGTTGGATAAATTTAAGCTTAACTTCTTCTGATTTGGCTTTGAATTTGAGTGTATATGATATTATTGAAAAATTTGAATGCATGCTTAGTTTCTTAGTAGATTTTTTTCTCTGCCAGTAGATAAGGGAATTTGAATTTGTTGGATAAGAGTACAAAGTGAGATTTTTTTTAAAGTTAGGTTTATTGAAATAAGTTGATCGATCTCTTCAGCCTCGATTTGATTGCTTGGGCGTGTTAAAAACAGGCAATGGTGGATATTTCAGTTGAAGGGTCAATGCTGTCGAATGGGTGTTTTAAAGAGCGAGATGATGTTGAGTGTGATTCGGCTTCGTATGAGAAGTCGCTCCTCGATGAGATGGATTCTTATTGGGAGGATCTTAATGCTCGGTTGACTGTCTCGAGGATGGTGAGTGATTCTATAATCAAAGGAATGGTGAATGCCATACAAGAGGAAGCAACCGAGAAAATCGCTTCAAAGGATGCAGAGGTTGCAGCATTGGACGAGAGACTGCAACATTATGAGTCCTTTGGTTTGAAGTTAGATCCCGCAGAACGGAAAATGGAAATGGTTCGGTGCTTTCTGGATGCGAGACAAGAATTTGGTTTTGTTAAGAAATTAGATAGATTAATGATTGCAGAAGAACATTCGGTAAGCGAGCAACAATGGAGCGAGGGGTTTCAAAGAGAGATAAGCAGTATCATTGTTCGGAGTCATATTAGGAACCTTCAGGATGAGTTTGAAACAAAACTTGGCGAGCAACAAAGTCTTCTGGACACTATAAGCAAGAACTGGATGAGAAGAATCGATGAAATTTCCTTGATGCGTCACGACCTTGATTGCATCTACAAGTCCTTGTCCAACTCTGATCCTGGCATTGAAAATATCGAGGAAATGAATAATGGAAAAAGAAAGGATAGTGTTTCTTGGAATAAAGCCGGAAGTCGGTTGTTACCCGCTGTATGCAGCAAGGGACTCGGTATCAGTGATGCATCGATGGAGAAATCTGATGAGTTTGGGAAACTCGTCCATAATGACTCTCCCCAGCTAAAAAGCATGAAAAAGGAAGAGTTGATATCCTATTTCAAAAAGGAAATGAATGAGATGAAGAGACAACATGAGATAGCTTTACAAGAGAAGACAGAAGAGTTGTTCAGCCTCAAAAGGAGTCTTCTTAATGAGAAAGGTTCTAGTCCTTTACATTTTAGTAATGAAAATGACTTTGAACTAATGAAGAAGAAGCTCTCAGAATTAATTTCAAAGTTGGATGAAATTCTTTTGGAGAATAAGGAGCCGCCTACTGTTTTCTATAATGAAGACATCTTACATCGGCTGAAGGAGACAATCGATACCTTATTTTTGGAAAACCAACGCTTGCTAGGTCTGCTAATAGATGAAAGAAAGCAGACCAGATGCGATGGTCTTCCGCAGGCTTCGACAGAACCGAACTCTGGCGAAGAAATCGAGAGGCTTCATTTGGCTATTGAAGAAGTAGAGATGGAAGCCATTATCAAAGAAGAAAAATATAAAAGTGTGTTGGAAGACTTGTTTGATGAAATTGAAAGAGACCGGGAATGTTTAGAAACAATGATCAAGATTGTAGAGGATAACTATTGCATTATATACGGATCAGTTATATCAGATGCTTTTTCCAGCATAACTCCTATTATAGGACAATTCCATGAGCAAAAAGACTTAATTGGCACCGAACTTTTGAAAAAGGAGGAGGCGTTACTTGTGGAAACTGAACAGAATGAAAGGTTAAAACAGGAAATATCATTTTTATCAGTTCTGGTGAAAGAAAATGAGAAGTTGGCATTGGAGGCTGGTTCTGAGTTGGTGAAGCAAAAGGAACAATTTAACTTGGTATGTCATGAACTTAACAAGTATGAAGAGCAAACCAGCAAGCAAGAAGTAATAATTGCAAACACCAAAAAAGAACTGGACTTATTGAAGGGTAAATTAGATGAGTCTATTCAGCAAATTCATCAGAAGGAAGATGTGATTAGTAATCTAAATCAAAAACTTATGATTACATGTGATGCTTTAGCAGAAATGGAGAGAGAAAATGTCACACTTCATAATGATATTCGAGAGCAGCAAGAAAAGGTACTGTCAGCAATTAGAAAGGACCAAGAGCAGAAGCAGCTGTTAGAATCCATTGTTTCTTCTATCTCAGAGTCATCAAAAACCATTTCAGACTTTGGATTCATGTCGACACAAAAAATTGAAATATATGAATCAAGGTGTTTTAAAATTCTTTCTCTTGCCCTTTCTAACTAATATGTTTACATTAGTATTTGTTGCTGATGTTGGATTTCAATTATATGTCTTAAATTGCATCAAGTGCATTGAAAACTTCCCACATAGTTACATAGTCATGTTAACAGTTTGGCCTTTGCGTTAATAGTTCTTTATTTTTTTTCCCCTCCTGACACAAGGTTTCTAAGGCCATATGAAGATTTACTGTATGTGTGAAGAGATATCAATTTAATTGGTTTGTTATAATTATCATACTTAAGAATCCATTATGAGCGGAATATGTTCACATAACATGTGTGTGACTAACAACTTGTTTTACTAATCAATCTGCAGCAGTTTTAGTACCATGCACTTATATGATCTGATGGGAAAGTATTCAATTATGTGCAAGAAAAGCAAATGGATTTTTTCTTGTTATGTTACTGTCTAGTTCATTTCTATGCTTATTTATGTGTATTCTTGAACATTATGTGCCTTAATTGCATTGTTCCATGAGAACCACTATATATGTAATCTTCCACCATGGGACTATGGCCTTTTGATGATTAGTTGTGCTGTAATGTATTCAATAAGCCATTTTCCTGAAAGAAGTGGCTGTGGTGTTTCAGATATACCGTGTTTGTGTGTTTGGATGTAGAGATTAGCTCGTTGTTATTGATAGAATTGATCTCCCACCCTACACGGGAAAACGTGATAGGTACAGCATCCAAACTTGAACTTTGCCCTCTCAGGATACAACATGTGCATCTAAAATATTTCAAAGAAGAATACAATTTGGTTCCTTTTTTCTAATGTCGACACCTGTAAGCTGCAAACAACTTAAACCATGAGTGGAGTAAATCTATCATGTGGGACAGACGCAAACATTGGAAATTTAATGGCTGGTCCTCTCAATATTTAAGAACATATATGCACCAAATGGGACTTGGGTTTTGTAACCTCTAAACTGTTCATTTTTAGAAAACAAAAAATTGTTATTAAAAGGTCATCCATTTTGAGCATTTGGACATTTTAAAGGTGGAAGTCCTGATTACACTGTTAAAAGATGTGATTTTCCGAATTTTCATTTGACTTGCACAGACCTTGTGATTTTCCTCTATGAGAATCATTCGAGATTGGTTGTAAAGTAAAACAAAAGGCTAATAGTTTGCCATTTAAGAGGTGTGATAGCTATTGAAAAATCGGCTGGGGGTAGGAGACAAAGTCTGTACAATGATATGGTTGTTCTAGTTTAAGCTGCATGGAGAAGAAGGATTTATGTCATTGACCCCGATATTCATCATAAAAATTCGTATGCCATGAAGCAATCTATCCGTATTGGAATATGACTACGATTCGAATCTGATGCTATAGCAAAGAATATGTGTATGAAGGTTTTGTTGTCACCCAAACTACATGATGACCTATGCTATCTCATCATGTAATCCATCTTTCCATGATGACCTATGATATGTGTATGATATCTATCTTTAAGGAGCGGTGAAAAGTAATCCATAACTTTTTGGTTTCCATCCTGTTACTAATATCTTGGCAGTTTGTGTAATTTCATTACGTCCCAAGATCAAATTAGAATTTCCATGTTTTTTGCACATTTAGTGTGTGACTAAATACACAAGGTATAGTGACACCTATTTGCACAAGTAACCAGTTTCCAGTTGCTTTTATTGTGGTTGGTCTTTATTCTAATAAATTAATTATATCTACTGGTAAATTCATGTGTATGAAATTTTTTTTGTCCGCCATGCAGGTTAGATCATTTGTGTCATCAATGCTACCAAATTAAGCAGCAAGGTGACCTACTTAAGGGAAAGGTTTCATGGTACAAAGAAAGATTTGAAGCGAGATGCAAAGACCTTCGGAAGGCTGAAAATGAGGTATATACTTTATAACTTGCAATAATGACAGTAATGTTTTTGTGCTCTTCTTACCTAATTAGTCGTAGGAGAAAATCAGAGTTTCTTATTCAAATCATTAGACAAATGGATATATTTTGAACCACCATTTATTAGGCTTCGACATTATAATTATGTTCATAAAAGAGTGCCAAAATGCTGGAAACATTTAATTTAATAAAGTTTTTCTGCCGATGCATGACAGTGCTTGATTATTGTGCAATGGCTTCTTAGCCAAAAAAGATCAGAAAAGATAAGAAAAAAGAATTTTATTTTAAAAAATTGTTAATATATGATGGCATGGTGTTTTTGTTCCAGGTTGATCTGTTGGGGGATGAAGTTGATGCTCTCTTGAGTCTTCTTGAGAAGATATACTTGGCACTTGATCATTACTCGCCGGTGTTGCAGCACTATCCTGGCGTAAGTATTTTCTTTCTTTTGTTCCCCTGTAAGTGTAGTCACAATATCCTTATTAAAATGTTCTCACATAAAGATATGCATGTGTCCCGTGTGTGTTCTCTCTCAGTGTTGAATACTCTTGGGCATTCGGTATGTTTGAGAAGAGAGGCACTGAATGTATCTTGGTTTTCCTCATAAACGTTGGGAAAAATGGTGTTCCAACTTACATATCCATTATACATATGAGGGCTGTTTTTGAGTGGATTTGCCGACTAGGACCAAGATATGGGTAGAAAGATGGTTAAGATTTAATCTAAAGAATCAATGGTTAGGATGAGAGTTTGTAAAAATTTTGGTGGAAAATCCTAAAATTTTGGGAGGAACTAAATGTTGAGCGAATTAAAAATTTTAAATTTTGAGGGAACTAAATTTTTAAGAACTAAAATTTATGGAGGAAACTAAATTCTCTTTGGTAACTAAATTTTAATTTAAAATTTTGGGAGGAACTAAATTTTGGGGCGACTAAATATGGTAGGAACTAAATTTTTGGGGAAACTAAAATTTTTGGGGGCAACTAAGTCTCTAGAAGAACTAAATTTTAATTTAAAATTTTGAGAAAAATTAAGTCGGGATGGAACAAAATTTTAGAGAGCTAAAATTTTAAATTTTTATGAAACCTAAATCTGGAGGAAACTAAATTTTGGAGGGAACTAAAATTTTTAGTGTGAACTAAATTCTCTCGTAGAAAAATTGTAGTTTGAATGTGTTTAAAATTTTTTGTTGGTGAATATTTTTGAATGAGAGAGTAAAATTTTTTGGGAGGGATTTTGAATGTGTTAAAAATTAATTTTCGGAGAAATATTTTTGAATGCCCCATGATGGTCACGGGTAATGACTAGTTCTCTTGCAAACGAGTGCATTCCAAAACAATGTGTTGTCCTTCAATCTTATGTAGGTGAAGGTGTTGAAATATGAAAACATTTTTGAATGAGCTTTCATGTACTTTATTATCAGAATTAGATATTTCCAAGAGGGACTTGATAAATATATTTATATTTTTAATCAACGCTATTTTCTTCACAGGTTGTGGAGACCTTGAAATTGATTAGGAAAGAATTAGATGGAGAAATTTTCAAATCAACGTGCGCTACTCAATCCCTGGGTTAGTAACCCATCTCTTGATGGCTGATGCTGCAACTTGATGATACCCCAACGGCAAAATAACTCTCGTTCTACCTGTAATCTGAATTATTCAAATATATTTCTTTCCCTTCTCATCTGACTATTTTTTTTACATTTATTTTTTTCCCCACAGATTTGCAGCTGTAGTTTGTTGTTACAGCAAGTGAAGACTGGAAAACTACCAAACCAGGCATCAATTCAGGGCAGAAGAGCTATACAACCGAAGATACGTCTGACTTGGTTGACGGCTTAGTTTCTCTATTTTGGAGCTAATCCTGTAGCTATGCCTCCCATCTTTTTTGTTATAACCTTTTGTGTAATCAATAAGCATCAAGATACGAGCGACAACCTATTTTGACTAGTTGTCAACCGTATGCGTATTGTAATCTAATTTTGCATTGTTTTTCGCTTGTAATTGTAACTTATTAACGCCTTGCAGTAATGATCGGTAACAATACACATCCAGACAACCTTTTGTAGTATACGTTTGTATAAAATCCGTATCATAAACTTTACAGAAGCAGTGAAATGTACAGCATACGAAAGATATTCACAGCTTCAATCTGTCAGGCAAAAGACCAACCAAATGAATTTTTGATACCCATTTCCTTGTCATCTTTCTACATCTTGGAAAAAAGAATCGTGGCTTTCTAAAAACGGTTACAAATTACAAAATCATGAATCATGACATCAAATAACAAATCTAAATTCCCACGCTGCGCCTCATCAGCTGCTCAGAGACTTCCCAGACGACGAGGCCCAGAAATCTTCCAGCATAGACCATCTTTCAGTCTTGTTCCACTATATGCAATTGCGTGTTGTACATAGTAAAGATCTCTTCCGATGCCTGGAATCCACCTGTGACCCGCCGGGGTCACCTTTTAGATTCTTTACTGATTCGACTCAAAGCCACCATCGCTGCGCCCACATCAGGTTCCACCTGCAACTCAGCAAACGATAAACATCGTAAGGAATCAAAAACTCGAAATGGAACATGAGAGTTTATTTCTAAACCATATCAAGTATTTCTAGGGAACTGTCCTTCCTGTTATCCACATCTTATATCGTTGCCATCATCCGAAAACTATTTCAAGCATTCTGTTTTGTTACAGACCTGCAATGCCCACGGCCATTCCATATCCCCTTAACACAATTTAGTTGTCATTCATGCACCTCTTGTATGTATGCACCTTAACATTCCGATTTGAATCGTTTCTGTATGCTACTGACCCATCTGTTTCACAGCAAACTTTTAGGGTTCGTGCACATGCCATCAATGATTTAGTTCCCTGCCTATTGATGACCCAAAACAAAGCCTGATCGTCTCGTAAAAAGACAAACTTCTCGAAAGGTTCGCCATTTCAGCAAAATTCTAAAGCAACATCTTTTCGGACTTGCCTTTAACCATCCATCAAAGCATTCTCACTGACAAGCTCAGCATTCTCAAACCCCACCACTGACACTTCCAAGCGAACTTGACATCTCACAAATTTTCTTTTCCCTAGCTGATCTGATGAAGCATAAACAAATTGGACAGACGTGATAGAAGTGTGGATGCATATATGACATGATTTTTGACTATCAGAATCCTTTTAAGTTTTATTGCATTTCACTTGCCTAGGAACGTTTCATAAATGAAAATTGTCATATATGACATGCAGTGCTAGATGGACACACATGATTGGGGACTTTATTGTTCTATCAATTTACACTAGTGAAGTTTACCCACCTCAGGTTCTATAGGATGAACTCCTGGGTAGACCTTGATGATACGGTCTATGATTTCCTTCCCGATATTCCATTTATTCTTATTAGCAGTAAGAACTCCTCCAACCATAACAAGCGGGAAAGAATCCTTTCCATCTGCAAATCAGACGTACATTTAAGTTGTATATATGAATTCACTTAATTTGAGGATAAACCCAACAGAAAAACACGTGTGCAAACATCTATAGAAAAAATCTTAATTCTCAAAAGTAAACATTTAAACAAAGTAAACCATCTTGAATACTCATAGTTTGGTGCCACTTCACCTTTACCACCCAATCCAAGCCTCTGGACAACAGCTTTGATGCTATCAGCCAACTCCTCCACAGAATTAACCAATATTTTGTTTGCGACTTCATCACCATCCTCCGCAGAAGAGACAACCACTGGGACAAGTGCAGCAATGCGAGCCCAAGATGGGTCAGCATAGGTCCACCTATGACATGCAAGGGTTTAAAAAAATTAGGCATTAGGTTGATGGTTGCCACACCCAAGTGAGTTATAAAATACAAAGCAGTCCACATTAAATGGCACAAGATTCTATATTTTTTGAGAGGAAACATAGGGCAGAGACCCCCGTGTTTTATTAATCAGAGTTCAATAATAAAAGAAGCTACTCAGGGCTAACAGACTCAACAGGGTACCTCCAAAATGCAACAAAACAAGATGTTTTCGTGGTTCAGACCAACGAAAAACAGCATACGTGAAAGAGCAAGACAGACAGTATCACGCACAGCACTGCTCAATCAACTAGTCACCCCTTTAAAGATTCAATACAGGAGTTCAATTAGAAACTCACTTCCACTGTTGGAAAAAGTCCCAAATGAGAAAATTATGTCTCTTTGTCCTCAAATGAAACTGACCATATTCAATTTATGTATTATTTCTAGACTACACAAGAAATGCCACGTGTCTCACTAAGTGAAATAGCTCATTCGTCAGTGTAAATCAAATCATGCAAGACCAATTGATTGACCTGCAGAGGAAGAGGAAATGGCACTACTGCAAGCTCATCTTGCAGTAGGCTACAAAAATTAAAGAGTTTATTCGACTGTATACAATTTGCTCTGTCAAAAATCTGATGATGCACAGATCTTAAATTTAAAATTACTTGGGGAAAATGATAATTTTCCACTTCGTGTTACATGAATCGTTATCAAACCACAATTTGAATCCTGGAACCAGAACAACTTATAGAGGAAACATTTGGCTCTCTTAGCCAATGCATGAATGTCACAATGTTTTGGAGATTTTCCAAGTATGCATTGCAGGGGAAGAAGTATGGTCAATTAGTGACAAAGCCATGAATTCAACTTAATTTGTCACATTAAAAACATTAATCAAGAAAACAACCATGTAAATGAACAATAGAAACATAACCTCGGTTCATAACCACATCTATGTTTTCCTGTCATGAGATACTTGTTTCAGAATTATTCTATATGCCAGTAAAGATATCTCGAGAATTAATTCATGCACCAATAAAGAATGTGCAGGTAAAAAGTAAGGAAATACCCGATTAGTTCATCCGGTGAACAAAGCCCAAGCATCTTGAGAATGTTTTTTGTAAGAGTTGTTTGTGGTCCCCGGCCATCATGAGCTCTCATTACTGCTGTCAATGCCTGTGCAGCAATTCCATATCCACTGCGTAATGTACACATACAGTCACCTAATTTTTCTTTTATATTTACAATGACATAAAGGACAAAAAAATAACTGCAAAATATCAAAAGAACATGGAAACAAGCATGCACATGTTCATAACACTTTGATGTGTATTACAATCATCAAAATATAAATGACGAGCTATCCAATCAACAATGTAAATAAGTTAACTAATACCTTCTCCAAAAGAGTAAGCTATCTAATCAAAATCTATGTAAGACAAAGGAGAAACTTTTCTGTTATCGCTCCTCTTTTGCAGTTTTTCATCACCATCCATCAGTTTCCTTCACCCCACCCAATATCAGCACCCTGCACTTTTTCTGTTTTACGGTTACAAGTATTATTGCACTATAGCAACATTGTCAGTTTGCAATTAAGCACCTAACATAGGCTCAGATCCTGCCAATCCTGCCACCGCATGTGTGTCGGATAGTAGTAGTACTAGTTGCAAGCTTAAAGAGATAGATTAGAAGGAAGAAGAAAGGAAATACATATATGGACCCTGGTTCTTATATTGGATGGGGAAAATGAAGGATGAATCAGCATTATTGTCATTAGTGTATTATTACATTTCAGCAACACAATTTTTTCCCCTGAAGTACTGATCCTTGGTTTCCAACATTTAGATAAACCATAAAGAATAGGTGGTCATATAGCCACGAATAAGAATTTCACCATTGTGTTGCGTCACGGAAGCAATCGAGACCGCCGCAGTAACTAGAACAAAGAATAAAGAGAGAGAGCACAAGCAATTTAGATCGAAGATCGATCAAGGAAACATTTCATATTGATTTCTAATGAAATTACAAAAGAAATCTCAAGTTTTCGATGCTAATAACCCAAGCCCGTGCCCTCTTTGTATAGGGATGAAGGGGAGGGGGTTCGTACACCAACCAACCCCCTTTTTGACAAACACATGGGCACCAACCCCAAATGGGTCTGCTGGGAATTTCCAGCAGTTCAACAGCTTTCCATTGAGCCAATAACCACAAATCTCCACCTTGACGAGATCTTGGATCCATGTCACACAATCGACCATCAACGCTCCTCCTCTGTGAGAATCATCTCGTGTTTTCGTCATCTTGCCTCGAAAGGCTCATATGGCTCCGCAGAGCCTCGTTGCCCCAGAAGGGACTATCATCGTTATCTTGCAACAATGTTGATCAAGTCCAAAAAATGTTTGAACTTGACCCTTGTAACAATCTTCGTAAGCATGTCCGCAGGGTTTGTCCTCTGTCCCTATCTTTATTAAGGTGAGTCACAAACAAAGTGATACCTGACATGATATGCTTGGTCCTTGCATGGAAGACTTGATTCTTCGCTAAGTTTACTGCACTTTAACTATCACAATGCAAGTCATACATGTCTTGCCAAACACTCAAGTCGTCCATCAAGCCCATTAGCCATATCGTCTCCTTCACAGCTTCAGTTAATGACATGTACTCTGCCTCCGTGGTAGATAAGGCTACTGTAGACTGGAGTATATTTCGCCAACAAATAGGAGCTCTTGACAAGGTGAAGACATATCATGTCATGGATCTCCTCCCATCCAAGTCACCTGCAAAATCAGAATTAACATACCCAACAATTTGCAGACCATCATCATCTCGCTTGTATGTCAATCCCAAATCAATGGTGCCATTGATGTATCTCAGAATCCACTGCAGTGCCTGCCAATGTGACTTTCCTGGAGTGTGCATGTAGCGGCTCACTATGCTCACCGCGTGTGAAAGGTCGGGTCTCGTGCACACCATCGCATACATCATTGCACATACCGCATTAGCATATGGTACCTTCTTCATAGACTCCTCATCATCATCCTTCGGAGAATGCATTGCACAAAGCTTGAAGTGAGGTGCAAGCGGAGTAAGCACGGTCTTCATCTTTTCACATCCAAATCTGTGAACAATAGATTTCAAGTAGTGATTCTGAGAAAGATGTAATGTACCTTCACCTCGATCTCGGTATATCTCCCTGCCAAGAATCCTTCGTGCATCGCCAAGGTCCTTCATCTCAAACGCACAACTCAACCGGTACAACATCTGGA
>JAULAV010005173.1:0-50891 GCA_030789695.1 Scilla litardierei | reverse complement strand
ACCTAGGGGGCCCGGGCTCGAGAGGACGCATCCTCGGGCACCTTGCCCTGCTCGGAGCGAGGGGGATCGACATGCGGAGGGGCCTGCCGGACGCGATCCGCACAATCCCGGAAGGAGGACTGGACGACTTCGACGATCCGGGGGCCGATAAGGTCTTCATATTTACTGAAGGCCTCCCTGAGGACCTCGAAGATCCTCTCCCCCAGAGTCCCGACGACGCCCCTCTCCACCTCATCCGTAAACCGCGCCACCTGACGCCGATCCGACAGTTCCCTCTGAAACTCCTCCCTCTCCAGGCGGAACGACTCCGTCGCTTCCTCGGCCGACCGCCGAGCGTCCTCCAACTTTCCCTGGAGGTCGTCCACTCGTCCCTCTAGCTCGGCCACCCGGAGCTTGAGTTGCCGAGACTCCATCTGGGCCGCCACCGCAGCTACCTCCGCGGCCCCAGCCCGCTCGTGGTCCCTCGCAGAGGACTCCTCCAGCTCCCTCAAACGAACAGCTCGACGCTGCGACTCGACAGCAAGTGTTGAACCCTGAACGACAAGACATGCGCCAAGAAGAGAACGAAAGAAAGAAAGGGACATCGGGATGGCCAGACCTGTTGAAGGATCCAGACCAAGGTGTCTGACACCTTGTCGGCGGGGGCCCTCTCAAGGATACTTCGGTCCCGGGGGAGGACCGAGCCCTCGGCCAACTGTTGAGCCAAGGCTCGGTCGACAAACACCGAATCCCCGGGGGTGACCTCGAGGGAGGCCGAGCTGCTCGCCAACAGGGCACCGATTCCCGATAATGGAGGCGGAGACGCTGCGACGGGGGTGGTCGTCAGGGTCACTGGGAGATCCTCGGCGGCCGCCGCCGGGGGCACGGAGCGCACCGGACTGTAGGGATCCGCGCCTTCCTTCCTCCTCTTCCCACCATGGGGCTCGACAGGCGCCGAAGGGGAGCGCTTCCGCCTCGTGCCACCTCCACCCTCGGGGACAAGAGGGGGCACGCCAAGCGCAAGAGGAGCTGCACCGGACCCGTCATTACCCCCCGCCACTTGGGCTAGTGGGACGGATCCGGCCCTTGCGACCCCCCAGGGAGGAGACAACCAGAAGAAGAGGCGGGAGGCGCGGTCGCCACCTTGCCCACGGTGGGCTCGGCTCGGCACACCTCCTCCTCAACGGTCCGCCGAGGTGCCCTTCCCGAGGTGCTACCCCGGCTCCGAGCGGCTCCACGCCGAATCAGCTCATCGACGTTGCGGGTGAACTCGTGACCAGCCATCCCTGCAAGCGAAACTAAAATCAGGGTAAGCCACGGGGCAATCCAGAACTGAAAAAGCGACCTACCCGGAGACCACAAGACGGCCTTCAGGAGTAGGTCGTCCAGCAAAGGCCAGATAGATTTCGCCTCCAAAGGGAGGGCCGACAGTAGCGCGACGGCCGCCCGATCATCCTCAGAGAGGGTAAGCAAGGGGCAAGGCCAACCTGGCCCACCCCAACATGTCAAAATCTGAGCATCCTCAAGGAAGACCACGAAGACATAATCTGAGCTCCAATCCCCCGCCCAGTGGGGTAGCCCGATCAGGCATTCCCTCCTCGCGCGGGCTTGGAGGTGCAGCCATGACCCTAGACCGACCGTCTGGATCTGATAAAAATAGAAGAGGAGGGGGAGAGATGGCTCCAAACCACGGGAGCAGCAGAGCATCACAAAGCCTGTCAGAACCGTAACCGAACAGGGGGTAAACTGACAAAGGGGCACCATTAGGTACTCCATGACTCGGATAAAGAAGGGATTGAGCGGGAAACGAAGACCCAGACGGAACATCTCGACGTAAACGCCGACTTCGTTGCTCCTCAGAAGACAGATCCGCTCGTCGATGAAAGGGACTCGAACGTCATATGGGTGACAGAGATACCTCCCCTGAATCTCCACGGCCGCCCGAAAAGAAGTCCTCGACGGCGTTCTGAGGACACCCGGAGGAACGTTAAGCCGCACGGCGGCCGACGCCACATCATCGCCAGCATAGTCTGGGAAGAGCTTCCCTTTCCCTTTATCTCGGAGGGAACGGGTCCCCGAGGAGGAACCAGATCCCACAGATCGGGGCCCGCCCCGCCTGGACTCAGGAGGATCCCTCGCCCCTTGTCCAGAGCCACCTATCCTAAGAGCTGCCATAATATGAGAATGGGAAAGGAATTACCTTTTTGTTTATTTGGAGAAGGCGAGGAAACGAAGGCGGCGGAAGACTCCGAGTTTGTGGAAAGCTCGGAACAGAGAGAAGAGCGAGGAAGAAGTTGGGATCAAAGCAGCCGGGGCACTTATATACAAGACCCAGTGGCGAATTCAAAACGCCCGACAGGAACGCATGGCGAGCCTCAAAGAGCCGGCGGCGTTTCGAAATCGGCGCCAAGGGAAGTCCTATCGAACCGCCTCATCATAACCTTCATTTATGACCGTGCCTCGACTGACGTGCCAATCGGAACCCCAGGAGTCACATCGGTCGAACCGAACCGGCCAAGGCCGATCGGCCCCACCGATGGGGGCAATTGATACGTCTATTTTGCGGAGGCCCAACAGCATAAGCCCACCAAACGAAGCCCGAAAGGCACGAGCCCAGAAACCCAACTACTGAACAGAAGCCCGTCTGTGAGATCAGGCCCGCCCGACAAGGCCCCCTAGAGGACCCCCGAACGGCGATCCGACCCGACCCCGAAAACGCGAAAGTCACTCGCCCACTCCAGCGATAACCGTTCCCCCAGGCCCGCTGCCACTTAATGGCCGTTATGGGGAGGTGCTGGGATGGCGCAGGGAGCGGCGATGGGGAGGCGGATTGAGGGGGCACGATTGGGGGCAGACGAGGGACGTGAGTCGTGGGTAATCATGACGGGAGGTCTATAAAAGGGCTAGAAGGACGACTGGACAAAGGACCGCGTCTCAGGTAACAAAACCTAAGGTACTCCATCAATGACCTAGTTCCCCCATTTCATCTCCTTCCCCCCGCTCGCGCCGGAGGACGTCGTTCCGATCTCCTCTCGAGTCGAACCGTCTCCGCCGAGCCTCCTCTTTCAGATCATCATCTGACTTAGGCATCGGAGGGGATTTGGCCGGAACCAATGTCCGGCCCCCCTGACGAGTGATCTCGTCTGTCCAGGGAGACGTCTGATCCAAGCGCTGAGGCCTCCCCTCGGCTCCACACCGGCCGCGCATCAACCGAGGCGACCGAGGCTACCCCTCGTCGACCGACCGTCCGAGGCCGAGCACCTCACACCGGGCCGAGGCTTCCCCTCAGCTCCGTGTCGATCGCACGCCAAGTCAAGACGCCGAGGCTACCCCTCGTCGTCCGACCGTCCGAGGCCGAGCACCTCACACCGGGCCGAGGCTTCCCCTCAGCCCCCTCGAGGCCGAGGGTCCAGACCCAGCCCTGCTGACGTGCTCCACGTCGTCCGCAACTCCGATTCGCGTCGTGTCCGCACGTGCTCGACGCACCCAAGGGACCCAAGTCGGCCCCTTGACCACGTTGACCGGGCAGTCCACGGTCAACGCTTCTGTAGTGAGAAAACACTCTGAAACAGTTCTAATTGCCTCTTGCTTACTTTCATGCTAATGTTGGGTTATTATTAGGGCACAATTTAATTGGCAAAGACTCAAGTGGGCACTCTTTGAGAAGAGACCATGATCTTAATTTGATTAGTGCCATGATGATACATCCATCCCTATTGCTAATTGTGGTGTTCTTTAATGCTAAATTTTCCGATTGAGTGTCCTTAGCCGGATGATCAATTGAGTTATATGCGGGTAATTAGAGCTTAATTAACACCAATCAATGAACCCACACCACATGCTCTCTCGCCTTGCTATCCTAAAGACTCATTTGGTTCTCTAACCATACACACTTAGGATATGATTGTAATTTCACCACACGTTTTTTCCACACTTTTCCACCGTTAGCGAGGTGGTTGTAACACGCTTTATTTTTCTTTATCGATCAAACTTGCCAATGTAGAATGACTTGTCCCTATGTTCCGACCCGGTAATCACCAGTTATTTTTTATTATTGCATTGACGCTCTTACGCTTGGGAGTGGAAGGCGTGCTCCTTGCGCGTCCTCCGGTTCAATCACGATCCAGGAGATTTACAACCACGACATCAACATGCTGAGCTTCGAGGAGCTCTACAGGTCAAAGAAATTCTGTGGGAGTCCTTGGCGGTGGCGGTGGAGAATGTGGACGTCGACGCGAGGGAGGGACTTGGACGACGGAGGTGAGGAGTGACGTGGTCCGCTTCTCCGCCAGCAAAGGGAGGTGTGGGCAGCGAGGGGGTCCTCAGCGGCGGCGAGGGAGAAGGGGGACGACGACGTGAATGGGGATGGGGGAGGCGTTGGTCTATTAACCCGGCAAATTTTTTTAATGGCAACCGTGTAAATAAGTGGTCTGTGAACTCAGCAAAAGGGTCTGTGCAGGAAGTAATTCCCATATATAAAAAGAATAACAATAAACATATGATATATCCGTCTAAGGTATATACACACACATCATCGTCAAAAATTCACTATCTTCCGTTTTTTCGGACGGTCGGATCTGGTCATTTTGTTCTTCATATTCTAAATAATAATAAAACATCAGATACGTTGTGGACCAAGTGGTTTTGGACATTCATCCACATGTTACAAAAAGTTATTTTCATGTAAAGCTGTTAAATTTGCAATGGGTGAATAAATGAGCAAAACTTCTTTGATTCACCCGATATTTGATGTTTTAGGTTTTAGAATACAAAGATCGCAATAAATAGGTCCAATCATATGAAAAATAAGAGAGGGTGGACTTTTCGAGATGTGTATGTGGCTTACCTACTAATGTCATATGTTTTTTATTATTAAAACAATGGACATCATGTAATTTACCCTTCATATACAATGATATGATACATTATCTCATGTGTCATTAAAGCGATCTCTTATTATTGCATTGTGTATTGTGTACAGTTTGTCTTCAAGTGCCTTGTGAAGGAAAACATGCATGTCACATGATACACATTATTATAAACATATATATATCTATATTACAATTGAGGGCAGATTTTGAATTTGTCCTATGTGGCAATGTCACATCAAGTTTTGGAGGGAAATTTTTGGGTTGAAGAGAAATTTGTTTGGAATACACAAAAAAAATTGAAATTAGGAATATCCTTTTAATATTAGTTATGAAAAAAAATGTTGTGCACACACAATCTTATCTTGGGAATGAACGCGAGCTGTGGGAGAATGAACGCGGGAGATGCTGCCAACTCATTGATTCGCGTTGCAAAACCTTGTAAAATTTCGATCTCATCTGCTGATATTTCAGGTGAAACTAATAATTATTGATGTTTGTTTAAAATTAGTGGGTCCAAGATTTTTAAATGAACAGTGTCCCAAGGGCACGGGTTATATGTATATGAAGCCCGCGCCGAAGGCGTCCGCTAAATTTTTTAACGCTGATTTGTTGTTCCGCGCGTAAGGCACCCACGCCGAGATTATTGTTTTACGTCGAATTTGTTGTTCTGTGCCGAAGGCACTCACGTCGAATTTGGTGTTCTGTGTCAAAGACGCATGCGCTGAATTTGTTGTTCCGCGCCGAAGGCGCCCGCGCCATTTTTTTAACGCTGCTTTGTTGTTCTGTGTCTAAGGCACCTGCATCGAAATTGTTGTTTTACATCGAATTTGTTGTTTTGCGCCGAAGGCACCCACGTCGAATTTGGTGTTCTGTGTCGAAGACGCATGCGCTGAATTTGTTGTTCCGCACCGAAGTCACCCACGCCAAAGGCGCCTGTGCCGCTAAATATTGTAAGCTAATTTGTTTTCCTTTTAAATTTTGGCTTTGAAAAAAAAATTCGGGGAACAAAGATTTCGCAAGGGAAAATCTTAAATGAACCGTGCCCGCGGGCACGGGTTATGACTAGTATATCTATAAAAAAGAGAAAAAAATAAAAGGAAAGAAATATGTCTGTCAATTTTTGGAAGAGGTACAGTTAGATTTGGAATTTACATATTCAGTTCAGCTCAAACAAATCATATGAGCAGTCCACAATATTAAAATTTTTCTTACTAAAGTACGAAGAGACTATATACACATCAATTAAGGTGTAAAGAGATAACATTTTGCCAAAAAGAAAAAGAAAAATCTTGTTCTTTTCATTTTTTGACAAAATGTTATCACTATGCAGTATGCACCTCTATCAATTCTCTACATTATTGTTGCGCATGTCGGTCCGCGTGAGTGAAACTTTCGGCGAATCTGTGCAGGATAGCAACGTCAGCGCAAGATAACGGAACGGCGTCGGTTTGTATCCCACGGCCCGTTATATTTAATGGCTTTCCCTCCCATCCTTAAAACCCCCCTCTCCCTCGTCACTGTTTATTCTCTCTGCACAACGGGACGATTTCTTCGTCGAGAAGGAAGATAGAGAACAACGAGTACCGTCTGAAACCCTAACCCTAGCCGGCCACATTTTTCGATCAAATAGATTCCTTCAACTCTGATAGATTCTCTCCACCGTTTTGCTGTCGATCGAGGAGAAAAAGGTTCGGAGTTTCGTTGCCTTTCCTTTTTATTTTGTGTGTTTTCGTTTTTTTGGGAAAGTGTTCGACTGATTGTGAGTGTTCCTCGGTTTTTGTCTCTATATCTCGTTTCTTTTATTGGAAATTAATGTCTTTATTTGTGGTTATTTGGCTTTTGGAGTTGGATTTACGTTGGAATTCAGATAGATTGACGTGTAGATGAGAGTAATGATTGAATAAAACGTGAAAGTGAATGTATAGTTTTAAAGCTGCGAGAACTGATGAATTTCTTGGACTCAAAACAGAAAAATTTCTTATCGATTGCGGATTGTGCCGTTGAATCACTGATGAGTCCTGTTACGACCTAAAGATCGTGATAGCCCGATCTTCCATCCCAGTCCGTCAAATACCATTTTCAGCGACATGACGCTCCTCGCCCCAACCTCGGAGGCCGCTCGCTTATTTTCCCCCGGCCAGCAGGGCGCCTGCCGACCCTAAAGTCCGACACGATTGGAGGAAGGGCACACTCCGCCTCGGCCGGTGATAAGTGTGCACTCCACCACGGTCCCCGCACGTCGCGCACCGTTCTCCCCCTGCTCGCCGGGAACGTCGCGCAAGGCGTATGACCACGCCGCCCGTCCTCAGTCAGTTTCGACCCAGCGACCCATCGCTAGCCCCGCTCATCGGATGCACTCCGATGACTCTTTGGCACATCGGACACGACAAACAACCGAGTACAAAGACGCTACTGACACTTCCGCCGTCCGACCACCTGACAAAGCACACCCTGGCCGTCGTGCCTCCTGCCACTTGGTGCCTTCGACACTGACACCCGGACAAAAGCGCCCCTGGCTGTTGCGCCGTTGACAAAATCATGGTTGACACCTTTGATCCTGACATCCTCGTCCGAAGATTCCGCTGACAGTTGGGCCAGCTCAGCACGTCGAGTCAGCACGCCAGGTCAGCCTCACCTAACCGCATCCATCAGGTATAAATACCCCCTCGCCTCCGATGGGAAGGAGGTTGGCAAATTAACTCTGAATCTTATCTCACACACACAAGAGCAAAGGTCTTCCATATCTTTGTTCTTCCACACCTGATAGCTCGTCACGTACGGTCGATTCCCTCTTAGTCCGACCTGCGTGCCTGGCTCCCGCTTTAAGTCCTATTACTAACTTAGGCATCAGAAAGGCTAAGGGTTGGACCCCAACCCGGCCTTTCTGACGAGCTGCTCCTTGTGCAGGCCAGCCCGTCGTCTCGAATCATGCTCAGCTCCCTCCTCCGATAGCGTGGTCGCTCAGCAAATCCCCCCAGCGGAATCGATTCCGTGGTCAGCCTTCGTAGTGCGCTCAGCCTCTTCATTATATAATCACCGGTCAAATAGCCTACCCCAATCCCATCACAAACATAACCACCGTGCCCTTGGTTTCTCGTAATACAAATTCATTGTACGCGGGTTTTACCCCGCCAACAATTGGCGTCGTCTGTGGGAAACGAATGGTCACACCCATGTCTAACTCCATACCCATCAACCGAAACCCTGACCACGATAAAGATTCAATGGACCAAGAATCACACTCTCATCCAAGGACTCCGGTGACTAATCCACCCCCCGAGGTGGAGGTCGAGACTGTTCAGGCCTCGGCCCGTGCGGTGCAACAGAGCTTCGAAACCTTCACCAAGGTGAAGGAAGGCTTCGCCGCGACCAGGACCGAGGCACACCCTGGTCCCTCTGACCCCTCAAACGTCAGGCGAAATCTTCATCCTCAGTTCGATGAAGAAGTGGGGCAGAAAGGGCTCGCCGAGGAGATGGCGATCCAACAAAGGCTATTGGACGAAGAAATGGAGGTCGCGCGGTTGCGCAGGCGCCAGGAAGAAGCGACTGCCGCTTAGAGACGTCTGGAGGAAGCAGCCGAGACCGCTCAGCAAGCCCGCCTTGACGAAGAAGCCGCTCGTCGCCAGCTCTGCTTCATCATTGCGGAGCGCGAGAGGCTTTAGCGGGAGAAGGAGGAGAACTGGGAGATCCCGGAGATGTCGGCCTCGGGCCAACGGTGCGTGAACGGGCGTAGCCCGCAGTTCACCGGGTCCCCACCTCGGGGGCGGAGCCCCCCACGTCAGCATCTCTCCCCACCGGAGCGGCGAGACCGTCGCCACCGAGGCCGAAGCCCTAGCCGCACCCCAGATTGCCTCGATGAGGAAGTCGTCCGTCAGCAACTCCGCTTCCTCGCCGCGGAGCGCGAAATGCTCCGACGGGAGAATCAGAAGCGGAGAAAGATCTCGAAGATGTCGACTTCGGGCCGATGATATTGGAACGCCCGTAGTCCGCCCTCAGCCGGATCCCCGCTGCACGGAAGGAGTCCTCCGCGGTGACCGCTTCGCCCCTCCTCGGGGCATGATGACCGTCGGCAGCCGAGGTAGGACCGGAGCCAAACCTCAGAGTGGCGGAGGGGGCGCGTGCCTGAGCGCCCCGCTTACACTGAGGAGGCCACGCCGCTGGTGCGATGAATAACTTCGGCCCCGAGACCCGCAAGGTTCAAGGCCTCCCACCCAGCGACCTATAACGGAAAAGGCGACACCCTCTCGCACGTACAGCAATACCGAGGGGCGATGGAGACACAGGACGTACATGACGCATTCCTTTACCGATTCTTCTCACAGAGTCTGCGGGACTCGGCTCTGGATTGGTATTACGGCCTACCTGCGAGGTCCATTGAGACTCGAGAGTTTTGGCGAATTATCTCACAAATTCTGCCAGGAATTTCGGGCTGGGCGCACAAGGAAGAAGCCCACGGACTACCTCTCCACAATAATCTAAGGGGAAGGGGAGACGATTGGGAAGTACATGCGCCGCTTCCAAGAAGAGAGGCGAGGCGTAGTGGCCTGCGACGATGAAGTCATCATGTTGGCCTTCAAGGTTGGGATGAGGAACCGAAGCCTCCATAAATCCTTGCTCCGAGACCCGCCTGCCGACTACGACACCCTAGTCGCTCAGGCGGAGAGGTATATACTGAGCGAGGAGGCCCTCGGCGCCAAGAACCAGGTCGCCCGGGCCGGGGCGTCCCAAGGCGAGCCTCGATCCCATCCCAGGCCGAGGCAAGAAGATAGGCCTCGGGGCCGCGACCAGCCGGCATCCAAGACGCGACCCAGTGGGGCGTCGCCCTCAAGATCGCCCAGGCCTAGCGCGAGAGTTCGCCCTCGCCAGGGAACCCGCGCGGACGATCCCAAGGTTGGAAGGACCACTGCGGGCCCAGTATACACAGCTTAACGCCCCCATATAGAGGTGTTGGCTGTGGCAATAAGGGCCGGGCTGCTACCGGACCCACCCAGAGAAATGAAGTTGGATCCAGCGAGGCGGGATCTCCAGAAGTATTGTCGGTACCACCGGGATTATGGTCATGACACCGACAATTGCTTCACCATGAAGAGGGAGATCGAGCGGTTGATCCAAGCGGGTCACCTTTGGGGCTTCATCGAGGGCAGGAGGCCGATCCGAGAAGAGAAACCCCCGCGATGAGTGCAGAGGCCAGACCCGCCCCTGAGCGACGAGCGGGAGGAACCTCGCCCCCCGAGGCTGGTCATGCGCATAGATGTGATATGCGACGGACCGTCCTCGGGGAGCATCGTCGTCGAGCAAGAAGGCGTACACGCGGCAGGTGATGGCGACGGACCTCGGCGGTGGTGCGAAGCGGAGAAGGGTGACTCGACCTCCCATTACTTTCACCGACGAAGACCTGGAGGGAGTTGAGCTACTGCACGACGACATCATCGTCATCGAAGCTCAGATCGCAACGGCCATCATCAGCCGTCTCTTGATCGACACCGGAAGCTCCTGCGACATTCTGTTCATGTCTACAGTTGAGAAGATGAGGCTGAAGCCGGCGGACCTAAGACCTTGCACGGGGCCTATCGTCGGCTTCACCGGCCACTCAGTTCCCATTGCTGGGATAATCACCTTGTCGGTATCACTCGGAGAAGAGCTGAGGGTCGTTACACGCATGACGCAGTTCGTTGTCATCGACATTGCGTCGGCGTACAACGGGATCATAGACGACCCTACATGACGGCCATCACAGCGCTCCCCAACCTACTCCATCAAATGGTCAAATTTCAAACTCCGCGAGGAGTAGGGCTGGTGCGGGGGAGCCAGAAGCTGTCCCGAAGCTGCTACGTGGGATCGACCAAGCATAAGGGCCCGGAGCAGGCATTATCGGTCGACCTCCTCGATGAAAGAGGGGACTATTGCGACCAGCGACCAACCCCTGCGGAGGAGGTCGAAGAAGCGCCCGTGGCCGCAGAGGAGCGCAAGACTGTCTCGATTGGCACGAAGCTTCCGGCTTCTCTGAGGGCATACCTCATCAACCTCCTCAGAGAGAACGTGGACATATTCGCATGGTCGCCCTCGGACATGCCCGGAGTCAACCCAGCGGTGATCTTCCACCAGCTTAATGCGGATCCAGAATCTCGGCCGGTCCGGTAGAAGAAGAGGAGTGCTGGAGGAGAGAAGATGAGGGCAGCCGGCGAAGAGCGGCTCCTTCAGGCCAAGTTCATCAGGCCGGTGAGCTACCCGGATTGGCTCGCCAATGTCGTCCTGGTGAAGAAGGCCAACGGGAAATGGCGTATATGCGTCGACTTCACGGATCTCAATAAGGTGTGCCCGAAGGACAGCTTCCCGCTATCGAGGATGGACCACCTAGTCGACCAGGTGTCCGGGTACGAGTTGCTGAGCTTTATGGACGCGTTCCCGGGCTACACTTAGATCCCGATGACGAAGGAAGATGAGGAAAAAACGTCATTCATCACCGACAGGGGCACCTTCTGTTACACGAAGATGCCATTCGGACTGAAGAACGCCGGGGCAACCTACCATCGGATGGTGGACATGATATTTAGCTTGCAAGTCGGGCGGAATTTGGAGGTTTACATCGATGACATGCTGGTTTAGAGCAAGAAAGCCCCGGACCACCTCGCCGACCTGCGGGAGACGTTCCAGAAGGTGCGCCAGTATGACCTAAGGCTGACCCGGCAAAGTGCATCTTCGGCGTACAAACGGGAAAATTCCTTGGCTTCATGATAACGAAGTGAGGAATTGAAGCTGACCCCGACAAGGTGTCGGCCCTTATCAATATGGCGGAACCTCGGACCATCCAACACTTGCAGCGGCAGAACGGCAGGATTGTGGCGCTGGGAAGGTTCCTGTCGAAGTCCACGGAGAGATCGCTCTCGTTTTTTAGAGTCTTGCGGATGGCCCTCGGCGCAACTAAAGAGGATAGAAAAGTGATCCAATGGGATGTCGCCTGCGCGCGAGCGTTCGCGGAGCTGAGGGCTTACTTGCAGAGCCCACCGTTGCTCGCTAAGCCCGAGGAAGGAGAACAACTGGGGTTGTACCTGGCCACCAATGAAGAGGCCGTCAGCTCAGTCCTAATCAAGGAGGAGAAGGGCGTGCAATGGCCGGTCTATTATGCGAGCCGGATTCTCCGGGAGGCAGAGACTCGTTACAGTCCCATCGAGAAGGTCGCCTACTGCCTGGTCACAACGGCGAGGAAGCTCCGACCGTACTTCCAGGCCCATCCCATTGCTGTCCACACCAACCTGCCCCTCGAGAAGAACCTGAAGAGATTAGATTGGTCGGGCAGAATGCTCAATTGGAGCGTCGAGCTCAGCGAGTTCGACATAGTATACAAAGCCCGGACGACGATCAAGGACCAGGCACTGGCGGATTTCGTGGTGGAATGTACCGTGGAAGGCCGTCCAGATGAGCTACCGGGCGCACCGCCGGCCGTCGCCACTCGGAGAGCGATGGGAGTAGCTGGACCCTCGAGGCCCGACCAAGAAGAAGAAAGCCGATTGTGGACCATTCACGTCGACGGATTGACCATCGGATCTAAGACGGGGGCAGGCATCGTCATCCAAACACCGAACGGATGCCTACTGGAGTATGCCCTGCGCTTTAGCTCCCCGGCGACCAACAATGTCGCGGAGTACGAGGCCGCAATCAATGGCTTGAAGCTCTGCCAAGCCTTGGGAGCGACGAACGTACTGCTGCTTAGTGATTCGCGGCTCGTCGTCCAACAGGTCCAGGGGAGCTTTGAGGCCCGAGAGGAGATGAAGCGCTACCTTAAGCGCACCCAGGCCGAACTCAAGAAGTTCAAGAGGGCGGAGATCCATCACCTAACTCGCTCCAACAACCTCCGAGCCGATGCCTTATCAGCTCTGGCCTCCTCCTCCCCTGCCGAGATCGGGAAGGCCATCTACGTCGAGAACCTGCTGACGCCCACTGTTGAAGAAGAAGAATTAATATGCGTCGGTCAGACGACGACGTGGATGACCCCAATAGTGCAATACTTGGAGACGGGGGCCCTGCCCGAGGAGCGGCTGCAGGCCAAGAAGATCGAGAGGCGGGCCTTGTCGTTCGTGCTCTTCGACGGAGTATTGTACCCTTGGCGCCGCACGAGCTTCGACGTCCTGCCTTACCTGAAGTGCCTGGGGCCGGAGCAAGCTGAGCAGGTCATCCGCGAAGTGCACGATGGCTTCTGCGGGAACCACTATGGCGGGCGCACTATCGCCCACAAGATAGTGCGCCAGGGGTACTACTAGCCAACAATGATCCACGACACGGCCCAGTACGTCAAGAAGTGCGAGACGTGCCAAAAGTTTGGTAGACACACGACGGTGCCTCCAGCTAACCTGGTGCCTATCTTAAGCCCAATCCCGTTCGCCAAGTGGGGGCTCGACATTCTCGGACCTTTTCCAAAGGCATCTCAGGGAAGGAAGTACCTGGTCGTCGCCGTGGACTACTTCACCAAATGGGTCGAGGCCGAACCTCTGGCACGCATAGCATGGACGGACATGAAGGGCTTCATTTGGAAGTCCGTGATCTGTCGCTTTGGGATACCACGTTCCATAGTGACGGATAACGGAAGGCAATTCGACTGCGAGGGGTTCCGAGATTTCTGCTTAGGCTGGGGGATCAGCTTCATTTTGCCTCCGTTGCCCACCTTCAGTGCAATGCGATGGCGGGGGCGGCGAACAAATGCATATTGGGCCCCTAAAGAAGAAGGTCGATGACGCCCTTGGGACGTGGGTGGACGAACTGCCAGGCATTCTCTGGTCGTATTGCACAACCCACAAAGCCGCGACCAGAGAAAGCCCATTCATGCTGGCCTTTGGGTCGGAAGCCGTCGTTCCGGTGGAGGTGGGAGAAGAAACCCTTCGGCTTCGGTACTTCGCCGAAAACATCAATGTGGAAGGCCTCGGCCTCAGCATTGAACTCGTCGACGAAGTGAGAGATCGGGCTCTAACGAACCTTATCAGGCACAGCCAAAGGATGGCCCGGCATTATAACTCCCGGGTGAAGAAACAGAGCTTCAGGATTGGTGACTTAGTCCTCAGAGACGCCACCTTCAAGTCCGAGACCGCTCGCCGAGGGAAGCTGGCGGCAAAATGGGAGGGGCCCTACGAAATCGTTGATATCGTCGGACCGGTCACCTACATCTTGGCGACCCTGGATGGAGGCGAACTGGCCCACCCATGGAATGCAGAACATCTGCTAAAATACTATCAGTAATCTTGAGTCTTTAATAAAATATTTTCTTTTCTGCACATTTTCAACCCTGGCCGTCTCCACTTGAAAATTTTCAGTTTAACGCAAAAGACTCCGGGGCAAGCCTAACACGCTTTGCCACCCAAACTGGAGAAAAATGGCACGGGCCGAGCTCCGCGCTCGCTCCCCCTACGAAGACTCCGGGGCAAGCCTAACACGCTTCGCCATCCAAACTGGAGAAAAAGGGCACGGGCCGGGCTACGGCTCGCTCCTCCCTCAAGCAAAGACTCCGGGGCAAGCTTAACACACTTCGCCACCCAAACTGGAGAAAAAGGGAACGGGCCGAGCTCTGCTCTCGCTCCCCCCATGAAGACTCCGGGGCAAGCCTAACACGCTTCGCCACCCAAACTGGAGAAAAGGGGGCACGGGCCGAGCTCCGCGCTCGCTCTCCCCTACGAAGACTCCGGGACAAGTCTAACATGCTTCGCCATCCAAACTGGAGAAGTGCACGGGCCGGGCTACGCGCTCGCTTCCCCCTCAAGCAAAGACTTCGGGGCAAGCCTAACACGTTTCGCCAACCAAACTGGAGAAAAGGGGCACGGGCCGAGCTCCGAGCTCGCTCCCCATACGAAGACTCCGGGGCAAGCCTAACACGCTTCGCCACCCAAACTGGAGAAGGGCACGGGCCGGGCTACACGCTCGCTCCCCCTTAAGCAAAGCCTCTGGGGCAAGCCTAACACGCTTCGCCACCCAAACTGGAGAAAAGGGGCATGGGCCGAGCTCCGAGCTCGCTCCCCCTACGAAGACTCCGGGGCAAGCCTAACACGCTTCACCACCCAAACTGGAGAAGGGCACGGGCCGGGCTACGCGCTCGCTCCCCCCTCAAGCAAAGACTCCGGGACAAGCCTAACACGCTTCGCCATCCAAACTGGAGAAAATGGGCACGGGCCGAGCTCCGAGCTCGCTCCCCCTACGAAGACTCCGGGACAAGCCTAACACGCTTCGCCACCCAAACTGGAGGAGGGCACGGGCCGGGCTACGCGCTCGCTCCCCCCTCAAGCAAAGACTCCGGGGCAAGCCTAACACGCTTTGTCATTCAAACTGGAGAAAAAGGGCACGGGCCGAGCTCCGCGCTCGCTCCCTCCTACGAAGACTCCGGGGCAAGCCTAACACGCTTCACCACCCAAACTGGAGGAGGGCTCGGGCCGAGCTACGCGCTCGCTCCCCCCCTCAAGAAAAGACTCCGGGGCAAGCCTAAAACGCTTCGCCACCCAAACTGGAGAAAAGGGGGCACGGGCCGAGCTCCGCGCTCGCTCCCTCCTACGAAGACTCCGTGGCAAGCTTAACACGCTTCGCCACCCAAACTGGAGAAGGGCACGGGCCGGGATACGTGCTCGCTCCCCCCTCAAGCAAAGACTTCGGGGCAAGTCTAACACGCTTCGCCACCCAAACTGGAGAAAAGGGGCACGGGCCGGGCTACGCGCTCGCCCCCCCAAGCAAAGACTCCGGGGCAAGCCCAACACGCTTCGCCACCCAAACTGGAGAAAAGGGGCACGGGCCGAGCTCCGCGCTCGCTCCCCCTACGAAGACTCCGGGGCAAGCCTAACACGCTTCGCCATCCAAACTGGAGAAGGGCACGGGCCGGGCTACACGCTCGCTCCCCCTCTCAAGCAAAGACTCCGGGGCAAGCCTAACACGATTCGCCACCCAAACTGGAGAAAAAGGGCACGGGCCGAGCTCCGCGCTCGCTCCACCTACGAAGACTCCGGGACAAGCCTAACACACTTCGCCACCCAAACTGGAGAAGGGCACGGGCCGGGATACACGCTCGCTCCCACCTCAAGTAAAGACTTCGGGGCAAGTCTAACACGCTTCGCCACCCAAACTGGAGAAAAAAGGGCACAGGCCGAGCTACGCGCTCACCTTCCCACCGCCTTAACAGACCCAGAAGCCTCGAAACCAGAACTAAGGAAAAGGGACAAGGGCACGCGGACCGGGGCAAGCCTCGCGAGGAGCGAGAACCTCCGGTCAATGCACGGTCCCGATAAAGCATACCCTCGACTCGACTTGTCACAACAAAAGGACACTCGGGAAGCCCGCCATTGATGACGACACACCCCCCGAGAGGCGCAGGCTGACGCTTCACGCCTGACACCGGCTGGCAAAAGTGGTTTCGAAGGGCGTAACCCTGACAAGCCAGCTCATCACCTCAGCCTACGGGAAGCTATCAGCCCTCACCATCTATAAATACTCCCCTCATGCTTTTGAAAAGGGGGAGAAAAAGAAAGGGAGAGCGAGTAGCTTTAGTCCGCCTCCCATGAGGATTGAAAAGGGGCGAGATATCCCGACAATCAGTCTTGCCTTTAGACGTCCCCCTCTCAAGAGCAGTCCACCGATGTCCCGACCGTGGAAAAGGCCCCGGTCGTGGACCAACCGCCCCTCCCCGATAGGCTATTTCTCTTACACCAGGGACGGCCCGCCGGCCACTCCTCGACTTCTCTCGGACAACTTGAGACAGTGATCCTCGACGATCTGCGACGGACCGCTCCTCCCCTCCGGCGCCCGAGGCGCGCTGACGCTCAAAATCGTCGGCTACGGGGGACGGGACAGCCCTGCCAAATCGCCCCACGGGGCATACCAGCCTCCAAAGGCCTGCCCTCCAAAGGCCCGCCGTCCACTCATCTATCTTCCCATGGAGGCCACGCCGCCTCGTTCTCCTCCTCTCCAAGGGTTTCCCTTCGAGTCTGGGATTCTCCGGGAGACCTTGCAACCCTTTGCCTTCGAGGGAATGAACGAGGACGCAGCGAGCAAGGGTAGAGAAGAAAGGCCACGCCGGAAACAGGAGTTCGCTCACCCTGATGCAGTTTACAGTAAAGTGGAACGACGTCCCGGCCCATCCGTTGATCGGGACATACTTACTCAACCACTGTAATCTTGGTCAAACATCTTGTAAAAGTTAAAGAAAAGACTCTATCAAGCGAATTGCTAAACTCCATCTAAGCGCGAGCTAACTTATGAACGATTCTCGCCGAACTCCGGGGCGAGCTCGCGAATCTCCGCCACGCAAACCGGCAAGGGGCATGGGATGAGCTGCGCGCTCGCCCTCCCCTACCGATGCGGCTCGATATGTCTCACTATCTTTCGATTTTACTTGAATTGTGCAAAAGCAATCAAAGTTTACGCATTGTATAGCAAAAGTTCGCGTTATAAGGTTTGCCACAAATATAGAGGGGCGAACTTACAAAATGGGCCCCCTTTAGTTCGCCCCCCAATCCATTACAAAAAGAGATGCAATAAAGTCGAAATCCCTAACAAGATTTCCTACGAGTCCGCCCGTCCGCCATCGTCGGGGCCGCCCTGCCGTTGCCCGACGCTTGTTCTCCAGCTCCCGGCCCCTCCGTGTTAACCTCGGGGGTTTCTTCCTCCTCCCCGTCTTCCTCCTCTGAGGCCGCCAGCGCCTCGAAATCAACCTCAAGCGGAGGGTGGAGAGCTAGAGCCCTTTCCGTAATCCTCTGGAGACACGCCTTCCACCCTTCTTCTTGGCCAATCTCTAGTCTCTCTCTCCGGCATATCTCTCGCGCCTTCATATTGGCTTAGGCGAGCTGGGGTGCGAAGGTCTGCAGCTGATACATCTGGAACTCCTCCGTCCTCTTCGACAACGCCTCCTCGACAGCCTTCACCCGTGACTCAAAGTCGTCCATCCTGACCCTGCCATGCTCGGCCTTTGCCTCCAGCTCGGTCTGGCACGACAGTCTGGTAGCGACCTCTTCCTCCAGCTCGGTCTGGCGGGAATCTCCGGTAGCGATCCGTTTCTCCAACTCCGCTACGTGCAGCTCGTACTCTTCGAGCGACGTCCGCTGCACGGCGTACGACTTCTTCAGCGCATCGCGCTTAGACTTCTCCCTGTCGAGCTCCCCCTTCATCCTTGCTATCGCAAGCTCAGCCTTGATGAGGGCGGAGGTACGGCGCTGCAGGGTAGCCATCGCAGTAGTGGCCTGTAGACATGAACAAGGGAAAATTAAGCTCGACGATGTAAACCCTGAGGTACTCCTTGCATAGCCCGCTAACATACCTGCGCGAGATGCCACGTCACGGTGGCTCCTAGCTGCTCTGGGCCAACGCGCGCCAGGGATTCCCTATCCCTGGGCAGCTGGCAGTTCTCGGCGATCCTCGCCGCCACGCTGGCCTCGTCGAAGATCGACTCGCCTTTCCCAACCGGGTAGATCGGCCTCAAGAGGTGGTCCTCCGGAAATTTCTCGACATCGGCCTTCTTCGACCGAAACGTCGCCAGCTTCTCCTCGCAGCTGGGGGACGGGCCTCTCCAGAGCGTACCGGGGCAGCCGTAAGGCCACGATTCCTCAGCAGCCGACCCCACACCCGAGCTCGACCCTACGGGGCCCTCTTGAGGGACCGATGCCAGCTTATGAGCCATCGACGACGCGGCCCGCCTCTGATGCTTCCCTTCACCGAGAGACGCCTGGCTAACCGGAAGACCGCCCTCCGTCTCCCCGCCTCGATGTCGATGGTTTGGGGGACGTCGATGTGTCGGCCACCTTCGACAGACCCCCCGACTCCTGCCTCGACGACGGTCGGCCTCTCCACCGTCTTCTTCTTCTGCCTGCTGATCCCCTTGGCCTTCGTGGTCCTTTTCCCCTCCCTCGATCTCGACTTCTTCTTCCCGCTCCTGGTGGGCGGCGGAGCGACTTGTTCGCCCGCCCCTTGCTCTGCGGCCACCATCTCTGTGGCCATCTTGTCCAGATCCTCGAACGATAAACTCATCATCGTATCTGCAAAAAAGAAGAAGTTCAGGGTGAGCTATTTAGAAATGGAACCTACTCGACTAAGGTTACCTTCGGGCCAGAGAAATCGGGCTATCATCGTCGGGTCGGCGAGGCTGGCATATTGCCTGCCCTCCGGGGGTATTGCCTCTAGCCTCATCGCCCGCTCCTCCTCAACCTTGCTCAGACGGACTCGCTTCCTCGCCTCGGGGTTGAGCGCGCCCCAGTCCGACTTTATCCCAAGGTCGGCGGGTATGGACACAAACACGAACGGCTTCGACCAGCTCTTTATCTTTCCCGGCAGGCCCCAAATGAGGGGTGACTCTTTCTTGCCGACAGATAATAATACGACCTCAGCTTCTTGACCGCGAAGAAATGACGGAACGGGGGGAGGGTCGGACAAACGCCGGTCTGCGCACAGAGAACGAGAAAGCTGACTATTACGCTCACCGAATTCGGCATCAGCCGGAAGAGCGGTAGCCCGAGGAAGCGCAGAACCTCGAGGTACAATGGGTGAAGTGGGAACCTCAACCACTGCTCAAAGCACGCCACATACACCCCGAGCTCGCCCTTTCCCGCGAAGCATACTCTTTCCGAAACCGTCGGTAAGCGGACTGAGTACGGCGGCCTAAGGTATTTCGCCCGCGCGGTGGAGATAACGTCCGTCCGCGCCAGCGACCTCTGACCCGTTATCTCGGTCGAAACGACCCCATGCTCGGCCACAGTTACGTGGACCCCTGCTGGTGCTCCCGCCTTCGGATCCCTACGGTCCGATGTAGATGGTCGAGCTGGGGCTTCGACGGACGCCATGCTCCCCACACGATCCCGACTCTCCGACGACACCTCCCCCACCACCTCCACTGACTCTGTTGTGGAGCCGTCCGACGACCCCGACGGCCGTGTTGAAGACGAAGAAGCCATCTCAGGAAAAGAAGCGGAACTATACCTATCGAATACTTGCTGCGGTGGTGACGACGGCGACTGCGGCGGCGCGAGCTCCGGCGGCGACTGCGATGGCGACAAAGACGAGAGCTCTGGAAAATTTCGGAAGTGAGAAATTCTTCCGCAGCGCCCTCCGCCTCTATTTATAGAAACCGTCTACCAATCTCAGCCGCACAAAGCTTGCCACGTGTCGCCAATCCAGCCCACCTGACGCTTCGCCTGACGTCCTGTCACACCTCCCCGCGTGCCTCTCGAGGAACGGTCGGGACGCTTCGATTCCCGTCCGACTTTAATTCGAGGTAACGGTTGGGGTTCGGCGGCGATTCGGGCGGGTTCTTTGAAATAACTTCCCGCCTTTTCCCCAGGGCATGGACTGTACGCCTTCTGTCATGACGTTCGAGCAACCGGGCCGGACTAAGAGGATCACCTCAACGACCGCCAGTGCGCCTAAACGACCCAAAGTAAATTCCGGCACGACACATCAGGCCGATGAAAGCTTGTTCGCTCCCCACGCTCGCATAGAGGCCGCGTCGGGAGCTCAGTCGGCCTGACATCATTTCAACTTTCCCCTGCTCCTCATCCCGACGATCGTCCTGCGGGGAACGTTGGGGGCATCCATCAACTCATTTTCCAGGCGGGAGCACCAACCCCGTAACCAACAAGGAGAACAACAAGTATGAGAAACAAAAAGATATACTTCATTCATTCAATTTCCCCACGACACAAAGCTCGTATACAATACAATGCGAAATCAGGCTTGGCCAATGGCCGGCCGTACAAAATTTTCCTTTGTTATCTCCATGCATTATGAGGGCGTCGACTTCGTCACCTCGCCCTCAGCCTCCTTTTCTTCCCCCACCAAGGGCGCGTCGAGCTTAGGGAAATCAGCCTCGAGCGATGGGTGCAAGTTCGCCAGCCGGGCCTTCATCTTCTCCATCCCCTCGAAAACGCCCGCCACCCTTGTCTTCTTCAGCAACAGGATGAGCTCCTCGTCTTTGTAGCGACGGACGGCGGCCTCCTCAATCATGCTCCGATCAGCCTTCTCCTTCCTCTCCAACTCGAGCGCTTGCGTCAGCTCGGTTATCTTGATTTGCTAAACGTCGATCACCTGCTTCTTGCTGGCCGCTGCCTCAGCGTGCCTCTTCAGGATATCCTCCCGCTTACCCTCTTCCTCCTGAAGACGACGGGCGAGTCGGGCCCCCCTGCCCTTTTCCTCCTCAAGCTGACTGGTAAGCCAGGCCACTCGCTCCTTCTCTTCCTCAAGCTGACGGGCGAGCAGGGCCCCCCCGTCCCTTTTCTTCCTCAGCTGACGGGCGAGCCGGGCCCCGCCCCTTTTCTTCCTCAAGCTGATGGGCGAGCAAGGCCTCCCTGCCCTCTTCTTTCTCCACCTGGCGGCGAGCCTAGCCCCATGCGCCTCAAAAATTCGACCGTGCCACCTCAAGGCCACGGAGCCTAATGACCCGTTCCAGATCCGCCTCCCTCCCTCTCAATTCGCTCCGCACCTCTCGAAGTTCGTCCTTCGCCTTATCTCGGGAAGCCTGGACCGCGGCCACCGGGGTATGGCACTACAGGGCCACCGCTGCCGCCATCGCCTACCAAAGAACCCGACCCAGTCAGAACGTAAGTTAGCATACTCTGAAAGTAAAGTAGGGTGTTCGACCTACCTGCACAGTATGCCACACCGCGGTATCGCACAACCGCTCCGTGCCCACGCTGGTCAAGGACTCACGGTCCCGCGGCAACATGAAGTATTCCGCCAGACGGGCCGCAACCCCGGCATCCTCGAATACGGACTCTTCCCGACTTACCCGATAGACCGGCCGGTGAAGATCCTCGCTCGGCAGGGCCTCAGCCTCGGCCCTCGTCAACTTGAAGTGGGCGAGCGTCCTCTCGCAACTAGGGTGCACCTCTCTTCTCCCACGGGGAACTCCGTAGAGCCACTTCTCGACGGGAGGGGCCTGCGGGGCTTGTCCGAGGTCGGGACCCGCGGGGGGACCATGCTGACCGCCTCCGGGTTGGATGAACCACCCGGCACGACCCCGCCAGTTCGGGGGGAAGGAGCGCTCGGTTCGGACCTCCGCTTCCTCCTGTTCGCCTCTTCCACAACCGGAACCTCGGCGCTCCACTTTTGGGCCGCCCCCTTTGCTGGCTCTTCCTTGCCCATCACTGCCTTGCCTTTATCCAGAGGGTCGGCCTTCTTTGTAACCCTCACACCGGCCGCCCTCAACACGTCCTCCCGCGAAAGCATTGCGTCTTCACCTGCGAAGAAGAGACAGATCAAGGTAAGCCCACATAAAGACTCACCAGAGTCATAATACGTTGGGGCCAGAAATCCTGGGTGAGCCGGTCGTCCTGTGTCAAGGACGCCAGCCGGCGATCCGCCTCGGGCAGCTCCGCCAAAATTTGCGTCTTCGCCAGATCGTCACCTGTTAACTTCACCATCTCGTTCACTAGAGGGTTCAACGCCCCCCAGTTTGACCTCAGCACCGCGTCGACCGGCATTAGGACGAAGACGAAATTCTCCATACACCTACCAACGTCGGCGGGCACCCCAACGATGAGCTCCTGTTCCCTTCTCGCACAAACGCAATGGTACATCCCCCTCTTCCGAACTACAAAAAAGTGCTGGAACAGCGCCAGGGGCGGACTCAGGGAGCTGGCGAGGCATAAGACGACGCACCCCACTAATAAGCCCCAGGAGTGAGGCACCAATGCGAAGACCGGCAGCTCCAGGAAATTCAACAGGTGGAGGAGACAAGGATGGATTGGGAAGCGGAGCCCCAACTCGAAGGACCGAGTGTAGACCCCAACTTCATTATCCCCGGGCCAACACACCTTTTCCTCAGGCCCAGGGACCCGCACTTCACAGGGCGGACGCACGATCCGCACCCGAATCTCCCTGATGTTAATCCTATCCGACCTACACCTGACGGCCTCAATCACCCTTGGCATGTCGGTGCGCCACGTCCTTCGTCTCTGAGGCCTCTGCGCCCACCACCACCTCTCCTCTTCCACTGAATCCTCTGTCGCCACGTCACTACCTCCTCCGAAGTCAAATTGAGAAGCCATCGATTAAAGGATATAGAGATTATCTAGCAGAGCAGCCGAGCTGAGAGGACGATCGGAGGCGGATCTCCGGCGAGGGCAACGGCGACAACGTTAGCGAGCGATGAGCGAAAGCCGGAAACACGAAGAAGAATTGAAATCGGAAGAAATTTTCCACCGATCTTCTTCTTCCCATACTTATAGAAGACAACAGGCCATCCCGACCGTCGATACGCCGCCACGTGGCTCCCATCGGAGCATCCCTGATGCCTCGACTGGCGTGACAGTCACTTCAGCCACGCATCGCAAGTACAATAGTGGAGTCGCTTTGATTTCCTCCCTTGCCCTTTCAAATCGCAATAATGGCCAGCCAGGCGGGAGCTCCAAGACCAACAACGCCGCTTCCAAGCACGCAACGAAGTCCAAACCGCTGTTTTCTGGTAGGAGAAGCGGTACGTCATCCGAGCCGAGCCGGGCTTTCACCTCGAACTTGAATGCCGATGGCAATTGTTACGACCTAAAAATCGTGATAGCCCGACCTTCCATCCCAGCCCGCCGAGTACCCTTTCCAGCGACAGGACGCTCCTCGCCCCAACATTGGAGGCCGCTCGCTTATTTTTCCCGGGCCAACAGGGCGCCTGCCGACCCTAAAGTCCGACACGATTTGAGGAAGGGCGCACTCCGCCTCGGCCGGTGATAAGTGCGCACTCCGCCACGGTCCCCGCAGGTCGAGCACCGTTCTCCCCCTGCTCGTCGGAAACGGCGCGCAAGGCGTACGACCAAGCCGCCCGCCCTCAGTCAGGAGCGACCCAGCGACCCATCGCTAGCCCCGCTCCTCGGATGCACTCCGACGACTCTTTGGCACATCGGACACGACAAACAACCTAGTACAAGGACGCTACTGACACTCCCACCGCCCGACCATCTGACAAAGCACCTCCTGGCCGCTGCGCCTCCTGACACTTGGTGCTTTCGGCCCTGACATCCTGACAAAAGCGTCCCTGGCCGTTGCGCCGTCTGACAAAAGCATGGCTGACACCTTTGATCCTGACATCCTCGTTCGAAGCTTCCGCTGACAGTTGGGCCAGCTCAGTACGTCGAGTCAGCACGCCCGGTCAGCCTCACCTAACCGCTTCCATCAGGTATAAATACCCATCGCCTCCGATGGGGAGGAGGTTGGCAAATTAACTCTGAATCTTATCACTCACACAAGAGCAAAGGTCTTCCATATCTTTGTTCTTCCACACCCGATAGCTCGTCACGTACGGTCGACTCCCTCTTAGTCCGACCTGCGTGCCTGGCCCCCGCTTTAAGTCCTATTACTAACTTAGGTATCGGAGAGGCTAAGGGTTGGACCCCAACCCGGCCTTTCTGACGAGTTGCTCCTTGTGCAGGCCAGCCCGTCGTCTCAAATCGTGCTCAGCTCCCTCCTCCGGCAGCGTGGTCGCTCAGCAAATCCCCCCAGCGGAATCGATTCCGTGGTCAGCATTCGTAGTGCGCTCAGCCTCTTCACTACACTAATCACCTGTCAAATAGCCTACCCTAATCCCATCACAAACATAACCACCATGCCCTTGGTTTCCTGTAATACAAATTCATTTTACGCGGGTTTTACCCCGCCAACAAGTCCCTTTGCCAACTTCTACAGTAATGGTCTGGGTTTCCATTGACTCTTATTTGTGTGTTTTTTGTACTCTTGACGTGTTAGTTTTTTTCTATGTTTAACATTGTGCTTATCATTATTTTCTCCAATGTTATTTTTTTCCCTTATTAAAGATTCACAGAATGTTTTTGTATGGACGAGACTTGTATCTGTGTCTGAGATCAGGTACTGCAAGAGCCGCTCTCATTTTTTAGGTTGTCCAAAAAAATTTGATCATTCAATGTTCGGTATAGGATTCGCGTTTTTCAGCGTATTGTTCATGTTTCTTTGATTTTCGTTACACTTATAATGCACATTTCCATATTTGAGCTTGTTGATTTTGGGGAATGGACTTCCATTGTATTCATTTTCCACCCCACATTTTTGGTTGGATAGTTCAAGTTACTAGTATTAGTTGCATAGGAATCAATTTCTTATTGTATCTCTGTTATTTTGTTTTCAGCAGCGGTATTACCTTTGCGCTGATTAACTTGTTTGGTAGTCAAAAGGCTATCGATGGAAGTGCAAGAACCACTAACAGCTGCAGTGAAAAGGCCGACCTTAACTCCGAAGGCCCTGATACATCAGAAATATGGTACGAAAGCATGCTATACTACCGAGGAAGTGCATAAGTCCGACGAAAATGGCTGCCCTGGTTTGGTTTTTCCACAGCAGTCACAAAGCATGTACAGATGTTGTTTGACTCTTCCTGAACTGACTGTTACTTCAGATACCTTTACAAAAAAGAAAGATGCTGAGCAGTCCGCTGCCATGATGGCAATAGAGAAGGTCTGACTTTGTGCCATGCAAACCTTTTGCTATTATCATTAATTTGTATTTTCTGGTCTGCTTGCTGATATTATCAGTTGCTAATGGCAACAAGTATTGTAACCATTACATTTAACCAGGTAGCATCACTACTCCCCCCATCACTACTCCCCCCAAAAGTGCCACCTTGTCCTCAAGGTGGAATTCAGGAAATTGGTCGCGTCATTGGCTCCCAGTTAGCATCATAGTCCGGAAGGCCCCTCCATCTGATCAGCACCTCCTGGGTCCCGTCCGTGGCCTGTCTAACCCCTGCCAGCTCTTGAGGCTTAAGTAACACCTCCATATCCTCAGTCAAAGTGGGTGGCAAAGTAGGAAAAAGAGTATAATTCCCAATGGCTCTCCTCAACTGCGAAACGTGAAACACGGGGTGAATAGTGGAGGTTGCAGGTAACTGTAGACGGTACGCCACCTTTCCTATCTGAGCGGTGATCTCGAATGGGCCATAGTAGCGGGCTGTCAGCTTCTCATTGCTCCGACGGGCCAAGGTCTTCTGTCTGTAGGGTCGTAGTTTCAGATAAACCCGGTCCCCCACCGGAAACTGCTCCTCTCTTCGGTGCGCATCCGCCTTGGTCTTCATAATCTGCTGGGCTCGCAACAGATGCTTCTTCAACTCTTCCAAATACCAGTCCTGTTCTCCAAGATATTCCTCCATTTGGGATACCGGGGTGGTCCCTCTGCTGTAATGTATCAAATGTGGTGGGTCCCGACCATACAAAATCCGAAACGGGGTGCTTTGTGCGGCAGAGTGGTATGAAGTGTTGTACCAATATTTTGCCCATGCTAACCACCTGGCCCACTGTCTCGGTGCATCTGATGCAAAACACCTCAAATAAGTCTCCACGCTCCTATTCACCACCTCCGTCTGACCATCTGTCTGTAGGTGATAGGCCATGCTCCTTCTCAGCTTGGTCCACTGCACCTTGAAAAGCTCCTGTCAAAAACTGCTCATGAAGACCTTGTCGCGATCCGACACTATGGACGCGGGGAAGCCATGCAAGCGAACCATCTCCTGCATAAAAGTTGCAGCCGCTGTCACTGCTGTGTAAGGATGCCTGAGCGGTATGAAATGTGCATATTTACTGAGCCGGTCTACCACCACCAATATAGAATTGCAGCCATCTGATCGCGGAAGCCCCTCGACAAAGTCCATGCTGATATCCTCCCAGACTCTCGCCGGTAAAGCCAACGGCTGTAAAAGTCCTGCGGGTGCCATTGCCATATACTTGTGACGTTGACACACGCCACACTCTGCTATCCTCTGGGTAGTGTCCTTCATCACTGGCCAGTATAGCTCTCTAGCCATCCTCTGGTAGGCCTGCTGTATACCTGAATGCCCTCCGATGGCTCTGTCGTGGAACTCCTGAAAAATCATCGAAATATGGGCAGAGCCCCTAGAATCTCCAGTCTCCCTTGATATAGCAGTCGCTGCCCGCTCATCGTGTATCCCGGATAATCTGCTGCTCCTTGCTGCGTGCCTCCTATTCTTTGCCAAATCTGCGTCGGCCTCAATCTCCCTGTCCAAAGGCTCCCAGTCTAGAAGGACTGGTACGGAAATGGCTGCCACCTCTGCGAGCTCCTCGCGGCAGGACAAGGCGTCCGCCGCCTTGTTCTCCAGGCCTGCTCGGTACTGTATCTCAAATGTGTAGTGGACCAACTTGGAGAGCCACTTCTGATGCTCCTCCGTGACCATGCACAGCTCTAGTAGATATTTCAAGCTCTGTTGGTCGGTCCTCACTATGAATCTTCGTCCCAACAAATAAGGCCGTCATTTCTGTACGGACAGAACGATCGCCATCAACTCCCGCTCGTATACTGACTTCAGCCTCGCTCGTGCTGACATAGTCTGGCTAAAATAAGCAATAGGCCTCTGGTCCTGCATCAACACCGCTCTCAGCCCGTGTCTAGATGCGTCGGTATCTATAACAAATGGCTTGCTGAAATCCGGTAGCGCTAAGACATGCACTGTCGTCATTGCCTGCTTCAAGATCTCAAACGCCTTGGTGGCCTCCTCTCCCCAGTGGAAGCTGTCCTTTTTAAGCTGCTCTGTGAGTGACCAAGCAATCGAACTGTACCCCTGGACAAACTTCCTGTAATATCCCGTCAGGCCCAAGAAGCCACGCAAACCCCGTAATGTGGTGGGTACCGGCCAATCCAACATCGCAGCTATCTTGGCCCGATTGCCACCACCCTCAGGTGACACAACGTGTCCCAAGTATTCCACCTGCAGCTGACCAAACAAGCACTTCTTATTAGCACACATCTGCTGCTCCTGTAACTCATGCAATACTGCCTGCAGGTGCCCCACATGCTCATCCACACTGCGACTGTACACGAGGATGTCGTCGAAAAATACCAGCACAAATCTCCGGATGTAAGGTCGGAATACTTTGTTCATCAGGGCCTGAAAAGTTGCTGGGGCATTTGTCAGACCAAAAGGCATGACCAGGAACTCATAGTGCCCTTCATGAGTCCTGAAAGCAGTCTTGGGCACGTCAGCCGCCATCATCCTTATCTGATGATACCCCGACTTGACATCGATCTTCGAAAAGCAAGCTGCTCTTTCATCAATCACCGGGATATGAAACTTATCTGCAACGGTCTCCTTATTCAGGGCACTGTAGTCCACACAAAATCTCCAGCTGCCATCCTTCTTTTTAACTAATAAAAACGGGCTGAAGAACGGGCTAGTACTCGGCTGAATCACCCCTGCCTGCAGCATGTCATCCACTAACCTTTGTATTTCGTCCTTCTGCACCTGCGGGTACCTGTAGGGCCGCACACTAATGGGAGACACGTCCTCCCGTAAGACGATGGCGTGCTCGTGGTCTCTGTGCGGTGGCAGCCCCTGTGGTGTTTGAAATACCTCCTCATACTGAACCAACAGCTGCTCGATCTCCGGTGCTACCGGCTGTGCCTGGTCCTCGCTCTGTACTGATGCTGCCATTGCCTGTAGCTCAACCAAGTAACCACCTCCTGCTGTTGAATCGCTCTAGTCATGGCCTTATAGGATACTAACGAACGACAGAGGCTGGGGTCCCCCGGTAATACCACTGTCTTCCTTCCATCATGGTACTCCATCCTTAGCATCTTCCAGTTTGTCTTGGTCTTCCCTAGTGTCTGCAGTCACTTCATCCCCAGGATGACATCTGTGCTCCCTAGCTCCAAGGGAAGAAAATCCGTGACAATCTGTACTCCCTGAATCGTCACGATCACTCCGCGACAGACACCAGTGCTGTGTGTCACCTGTCCAGTGCACATCATCACTCCATACCTTCCCGTGCTACTCAGCTGTAGTCCATGCTCTCCCACCAACCTACCGGAGATGAAATTGTGGGTGGCCCCATTGTCTACTAATACGATCACTTCCTGACTGCCCACCTGTCCCACCAATTTCATAGTGTGGTTCAGTGTGAATCCCACCACAGAATTGAGGGACACCTCTTCAAAGTCTAAGTGCTGGTGCTCAGTCTCCTCCTTATCCTCCACTGCCTCTAGTATGATGACCTCGTCCTCCTCCTCCTCATCGTTCACCAACAGTATCTGAAGAGTCCGATCCGCATATTGGTGTCCTGGGGTAAATTTTTCATCACATCTGAAGCATAATCCCTTCGCACGTCTCTCTCTCATCTCTGCATCTGTCATCCTCCGTACCGGTCCTCCTCATCGGGGCTCCTGTCTCATGTCTCTGTTGCCTTCGGTAGCGGCTGTAACTCCTTGGGCAGGTGCGGCCCCTGGTGTATGTGTCGTTCTTTGCCCGGTAGCAAGTCTGTCCCCGAAAGGTGGAACCTTTCCACGCCCCGCGGGCTCTCCGCTCCGTCTCCTGATGGTCCTCCACTTTCCTCGCCAGGGTCATCATCCCGCGCAACCCCACTGGCTGTAGCTGTCTCAGTCCAGATCTAACAGTGGGCTTCAGCCCTTTCATAAAGCAGCCATTCAATGATTCCTCAGATACTCCTCGGACTCGATGGCAGAGGGACTCGAACTTCTTGATGTAATCTCTTACACTCACTTCCTGCTTCAGTGAATAACGCCTCTCAAACACTCCGTCAAACTGCCCTGCACCAAAGCGCTCCCCCAAGAGCGACGTAAACTCCTCTCAAGTCTGAAAGGGCTGCTGCTGGTCAGTCCACCTGAACCACCCCAATGTCTCTCCCTCTAAACAGATCCCTATCGCTCGAAGCTAGTCCTCCCCAGGTACCCCGACACCTCAAATACCTCTCTACCCGGTATAACCAGTCATCAGGATCTCCCCCCTAAAAAAATAGGCACCTCCAGCCTCCTCAACGGTCTCTCCCCTGCGAATCCACCTCTCTCCTGCCGTTGGAATCCTCCCCTCGGCTGGTTTCCCAAGGGTCTGTCGGGTAAATAGGCCTCTCTACGATCTTGCATGCCACCATCTGCTCCACCACACTGCCAGTCTCCCCTCGCATCTCCCTGTGGATGTCCATACTCTGCCTGATGGCCTCTCGGGGGCCCTGGTGTGCTCTCCAATCTTCCGTCACTTCCCCGAAAGGTGGGGGTTGGATCGACGGGCCCCCAGTGTACTGATGGCGCCATCCAGTCTGCTGAAATCCCCCGTCGAGTCCCGATGATGGCTGGAATCCTGGAATTGGTGCAGATCGGGGCCCGTGCGGGGCCCACGGGGGGCCCGAAATACTCGTCAGTGGCTGTCGCCCCCAGCCTGGCCTCGGTAGGGCCATCGCCACCTTCGGGGGTCGAAACCCCCCGTACTGTGCTGCCGCCCCCTCCCAGGGGCTCGGCTGTCCTGTTCGGCCCAAACTCTGGGCCGGCGGGGTTGTGCCGAGGCCCCAGGGGCCTGTCGCCGCCCCTGGGGTGGTCGGCGGGGCTTCGCCGAGCCTTCGGGGGTTGGCGCACCCCCGGGAGGGGCGGGCGGCTCATGCCGCCCCTCCGGTGGGTTTGTCGGCCCTCCATGGGCCTGTCGGGGGGTTTGCCGCCCTCCCCCGACCATCCTTGCGCCATCTCGCGCCGTCATCGCAGTTGGAGACGCCTCCCAATCTCCATCGACATCAGATTCCAGCCATTCCTTGTCAAAAATCTCCTTTTTACCTTTGTCCCTTGCCAAAGGTGACTCCTTTTTTGCTTGGATCCGCCTTCGAGTTGAGATTTGCGGACAACGCCGCTATTGCCTTTGCTATCGCCGTCAATTTGATTTCAGTTTTTGCCTGATTCTCCTTTATTTCCTCTCGGATCTCCGTGGCTATCTCCGTGTCTTCCTTTCTAACGTCGAAAAACCCTTTGCTGATTTGGGCTTCCATACTCTCCACTTTCTCTTCCAACGCTTTGATCCGCTCCATAGATCGTGTGCTCCCCATGGATCAACCGCTTTGATACCAATTTGATGCGTCTAGGGCTTTTGTAGGGATAAAAGGTGGGATTTTTATGGCTTTGGACTACTAATTCTAGGGTTTAAAGGTGAAGAACTGATCTGAAAATAATAATTAAACCTAAAACAATAGATCTAAAATCACGAGTAAGAGAATTACCAAAGAGAAATAATCTAGGGTTATAGGGAAATAAAATTACCTTCACAATTCTTCGATAATTCGCAAGCTAGGGCCGGCCGGCCCTTGTTAGGGGAGGGATTAGTCGATGTGGAATTACTAAACGGCACTCCCTTGTGGTTGAGAAATTACAAGTTTGGGACCGGGTCCGTGGTGGACCCAAGTCGCCTCCTCCTTTGATATACTCGAACCGGACCCGATGGCTCGCTACCGCAGTGTGCCCCTTGAGACCCGCGCACCGCATCAGTTTTTTGAAGGTTGTTAGCCTGTTTTTGAGATACTATTTGGAGGTACTAAACATTATTTTGTAAACCACACCAACACAAGATATTTGTGAGCTGCATTCTTGAAGTTTTCCCCACTTGTGGATCCATATTAAGTCATTGCTTGATGTATGCTGTCTCTTGATTGTTGTTGCTTTTAGTGGTACCACAAGATGTATTTAAGTGTTTTTTAATTGTCTCCGACCCTTCGACTTATGGACACTACCGAACAACCCTGAGAAATTCTGCTAACTCAAGTTATAGTTTACAATGATATTACCAATTGATTATTGGTATTTTCTATTAGGGATGTCAAGTAAAAAAGCAAGGTCTGTAACTAGCCGTATACAAAATTGTCACATTCTTATAATTTGTAAAATCCTTTTATTTTCTTTTGCAGCTAGGCATTCAATCTACATCAAGCAATCTATCTCCAGAGGGAGCATGGAATGAATTAGTTACTCGTATATCCATCTTGTTCTCAGACGAGGTTAGTGCGATTGATCTTCTTCTTGTTGTTATCAGAGTTTGCACTGGCCTATTACTTGTAAACGTAAGCAACATAAACCTTATTTCTTTTTTAATTTTATTAATGGGGCTAGCGTGCTGTCAAGGGAAGATGAAAAATACCCCCACGAAAGACCTTTTTACTATAGCAAGTCGGATTGCCTACATAATTGCTGGAAAAAGTAGAAATGTAACTATATTTCCGTGAACGCATCCATCATTTGAAAGCTTATGGATGATTATACTGGATCATCTCTTCAACAAATAAATATGTTAGTGATAGGACCACATTCGTAGGGGTGCTTTCATAAGTTTTCAGTTTCCAGGATCTTTTGTAATTTTCAGAGTTTATGTATTTTCCTGTAATTTTGTTATTTTCATATTAATATTTGTTAGTGACGGCTAGTGTTGGGAATGGAAGGTTGAATATTGAGAAAGAAACTATAGATTTTGGAGGTTTAGACTTTTCCTTAGAAGTAAAAGCTAGTTCTTGAATATTTAGACTTTGATCTTCAATACAAAGATAGGAGAGTGGCATCCTCTCGAAAGGGATCAATTATCTTTTAAATTTCCTCTTTTAAATATATAAAAATTCCATCTTTTCTCTATTCCACCTTAACATCCCATCTTTATTCAAATTTCCTAGAAAAATCATATCAGTTAGTCCTTGTTGTTTGGTAGGGTTGGGATGCGACGGCCATCTAGTGATAAGTCTGTAATTTCGGGACATTGGGGGCAAAATTGTAAGTTTGGGAGGTCCAGTGATAGATCGGTACATTTAGGCCGAAAATCCTATGCCAGGATCATTTTGGTAATTACAAGACGGCGAGGGTTTATTATAAATAAGAGAGGAGAGTTCTTAAGAGAGGGATGCTGAATTTTGAGAAGAGAATTGAGAATTAGAGAGATTAGAAGTTGGAATCTAGATCTAATGTGAGAGTGCGGCATGCCTCTCGAATTGGAGGATTGAGAGAGCATTTCTCCTCTCAAAAGATGTCAATTATCTGGTAGCCTATTTTTATCGTCAATAAAAATATCACCCTTTTCTCAGTTCCACTCTTTTAGCCTTAAAAATCTCATCTTTAGCTATAAAAATCCTACATTTACCCAAAAAATCCCATCTTTCCCCACAGAATATACTAAAAATTCTATTTTCCCCCCAAGTCCCTAACGAGTTGTAACAAATTGGTATTAGAGCGATTATATCCAGGAACAATGAAGGCAAAGGAGACCCTTAACGAATTGGAGAACATGTTGAAATCAAAAATGGAATCCATGTTGAAACAAATGTTGAAGGGGCGAGCCGCCCTCCGCCTGAGAAGGAGATTATGAAGCCAAATCTAAGAAAAACAAAGTAAACGGTAAACGACACTGGAGATGTCTTTGGACAAGGACAATTGAAAAATCGTCTCTGTTGAGGTGGAGATCCATGCGAAAGGCGGTCCGACATCAGATCTAGTCATCGATGATGGTTTCATGCAGATATAGGGCTAATGGCGAAGCCTTTGGCCATGAGACATGAGAAAGGTGTCACCTTTGACAAAGATCTCCAACAAATTAATGACAGACCTAGTAATTGGGGTGAAAACTCACATCCCAACTCTTGGAGGGGCGCGCCATAGGACAAAGGAGGGGCCATCCATATCGGACAGCAAAGGGGCAACAGCCCCTGGGGACACCACCAGGGGCCGCACGACCCTTCGACAGTGAGTCAGGGGCCCCGTGGCCCTGGGACAGATGAGCAAGACCTCGTGGGGCCTTGGGGTTGACGGTGTGTCCGTTTGGGGCCGGCAACATGCCTCAGGGCTCGACGACTACACGATGGGTTCGGCGACTGTAGAGACGACTATAGGTACTTCCACGAGGGCAGTGGAGACACAGATTGTTAGAGAATGGTTATATTTGATTTTCTTTCTCATATAGTTTTGATGATACAAACATATATAATTTATTATTTATCTGTGCATACTAACTTTTTGTATACATATAACGTATTTCAGCATCACGACTTTGCTCTACTCAAATTATCAAAGATATCTGCTAGCAGTTTTACAATTAAGAAGAAGTCAAACTCATTACCGTATTTTGTATCTTCTATCTTGTTGTAATTTTTGTATCATATTTTTTATTTCTTCTTGCACTTAGAATGTTAAAGCCATGATGATTCATCTTAGAATATTAGGACTCCCTCAAAAATTCTAAGTCCTTATTCTTTCTGGTCGACTAGATCTTTTTCATAGTCAACTAACCCCTTTGCGTGACCTCTGATTCTTGGTCCTAGTCAACTACCAGTTTTTTCTTGGTCGATTAATGCAGTTGCATAAACTTTCATTTTTGGTCTTAGTCGTCTAGCGCTTTTTCCTAGTCGATTAGTAGTTTGTCAAAAATTTGGATCTTTGGTCATAGTCGACTAACAGAACTTTTTTAGCCGACTAGATTCAGTTTTATCGACGTTTCTTTATGACCATTTCACGCGTGGTCTATTAGCAGTTTTTCCTAGTCGACCGGCAGCGGTTCTGACAGTTTTTTACTAGCCGTTTTGACCGTTTGGCAGTTTTGAACAGTTTCAGGCCATATTTATATGCTTTGAATCTCTACCATTAATAACGACACTTGACATTTTCTTTCTAGAAATTTCCAAGTTTTCTCATTTTAAGAGAGTCATTTGTCTTGATTTCCAGGAGAACAAATTGCAGAACCATTCTCCATAAAAGTTGCATCTTTAAGAGAGTTTCTACCAAATATTCCATCTAAGAAATTTTGAAGATCGCTCACCTTTCCTTGTGATTCATCTTTCATCAAGTATATATGTGACATTGTTTATTTCTCTTATTTTGTAACTGAATTTCTTGTTGAAGATATTGTACAAAGTTTGCAACACAGCGCGTGTTGACATTTTTGTATGTTTTACACTTACGGGGAACACGTGGCCAGGTGGATTGAAATCTCTACAAGGAGTAGATGACTGGATGTAGGATTACCAGGAGAGCTATCCGAATCAGGATAAATCTTCTGTGTTTGTGTTTGCCTCGTTCTATGAATTGTGTTCTTTACTTACACATTCTTTATTGCAAGTTTTAGTAATGTTTAATTTACAATATTAGTCGTGATATACACTATTTACCACCGTCTAGTATATTGGGTGTGTCAGGAGATCCAACATGGATTGGATCGACAACGATTGAGAAAATGATGGGATGACTGGAGGAGCCCGATTAGGAACCTTGGGTGGCCTGACGACAGCAGAGGAGGGCCGTGAGGTTTTGGCTGGAACATTCGATGCCCATAAGGAGGCGGCGTCCAATGGGACAGCGGAGGAATGACTTAATATCCCCATTTAGAGTAGCATACACATGTATTTCATGACACCACCTTGAAGACAAGGTAGGCCTTTAAGGCAGAGTAGTGTTAGTATTGGGGTGCGCGGTCATCAATGATAACAGATCTGTAATTTCTGAACATCATTGGTAAAATTGTAAATTTGGGGTCTAGTGGCAGGTCTGTAAATTTAGGCTAAAACTCCTAGGTCAGTTGTATTTTGATAATTACAGGTCGATGGCTTGCTAAGGGGTTTACTACATTAGAGAGGAGATTTCTTGGGAGATGATGCTGAATTTTGAGAAGAGAATTGAGAATTAAAGAGATCATGAGTATGAATCTAGATCTAGTGGGAGAGTGCAACATTCCTCTCGAATTGGAGGCTTGGGAGAGCGGTTCTTCTCTCGAAAGAGGCCAATTATCTTGTATCCACTTTCTATCATAATAAAACTATTACCTTTTCCTCCAATTACACTTTTAGCCCTAAAAATCTCACCTTTGCCATAAAAATCACACATTTACCCTAAAAATCCCATTGTTTCCCCCCAAAATGGACCAAAATCCTAATTTTATCCTTAAAATCTCTAGTGGGTCGTAATATTGCTCCATCAAGTATCCCAATCGGTGAACTTGTTGGTGTCCATTTTAAGTTCCAAAACTATCTGAACTGCATCCTTTTTTAATTGTGAATTGAAACTAACTTCTTAGTGTTTAACTTGTTATGGATGCACTTATTGCTTGTCTATGTTGTAGAATATATGCAACATGTTCCTCTCAACATTCTCATTTCAGCTACATCAAGTCTTTTCTTTTTCTTTTTCCCCTTTTTTGTCTTGCTGGTTTTGATGCCTGACATTCTGAACCATTAAACGAGACCGGTACACAGTAAACCCTAACACAGGACTGTTATATAGCTGCCTGTAAAATTTCACTTCAAATTCATGGTGTTCTACAATCAAACAATACTCCAGAAAATCTCGACAGTCTGACCATCATACCCTGGTTATACTGACATACTCGTTTGGCCACGATGCATGACTAAGTTGTGAAAGTGATGAATGGCTAGGTCTCTTGGTCATTGTATATGGTAACTTTACTTTATTGAAAAACATAGCTAAATTCACATTACATTTTTTTTCCTTCTGTTCGAACAAAGAAATTTAAGGGTCAGAAAAAATTTAGTTGCGAAAATTGATTGTGTCTTGGTGCAAGAACCACTTTTCTGTTTTTCTTTTCCCAAAATGTTGTTTTAATGTCATTTTCATTCTTTATACGTTGATTATGATATATCATATTGAATTAGCTCTGGCACAACTTATGAATGAAAATAATCTGATTAAATTTGAGATAAACACACCCTGGTTAAGCTTAATATTACATACACTTCATTGGTTTCCAAGAGCCGTCTTCTTGACTGACGAGCAGTTAAAAACCACACCATGTTACTTAGATTTTGATGTATGTACACAAGTGCTAAAGACATGGGTGTTATGCTGACACATACATGGGGTGTCGCGCGCCAACACGGACATGGATGTCTGACACGACAACTACCAAAACATTTTAGACATGTGGAGATGGCAATATATGTATATTCCTTTTGCATATATGAATACTTGGCTCATATAAACACATATGTTTGGTTTATATTCATACAACCTTTAATAGGATGAACTTTAAAACAGTAGCTTTTGTCAAAAAAGAAAACATTTGTCAAAAAAGAAAACAACATAGTCCATTTGATACTTATATTTAGGATGAAGGACAATATACATATTTGTAAGTATTGGACATGGACAGACATCTGTGTCATGTCTCATGTCTGGCGATGTCAGACATATTAATTTTTTTATTGGGAGAAGTGTTCTACATATCGAAGATAAATATCCACTTTATTAGGGTACCATAATTGTAGTTGTAGTTGTTGTGTTAGAGACCCATCTCATACTAAGGCTCTAACACTAGCCCATTTGTTAGAGATCCATTCCATACTAGGCCTATAACAATAGCTTTATTAAGGGCACATTCCATACTAGGCCCCTAACATTGAGCTCACACTCAATTGTTAAGTATTAGCTAGTATCCAACCGGACTAACCCAAAACTAATTGGTATCTGATGGAGAGGCACTCTAATACTTATACTTTTCATTTTCACTTGTTCTTTTCGATGTGGCACTAATTGGGATCCTAACATACCACTACACTTTCGATAACGCCGTCCACGGCTGCCCACTCTGGGGTGCCCACTCTAAGTGGCACACTCTGGCCTTACCAGGTCGCCTCCTCTTAGGTCGCTCCTTCCCGATGTCGTCTCTTCTGCTTTCAACAACCGCCATCCACGACGGCCCACTCTGGGGTGCCCACTTTAAGTGACACACTCTGGCTTTACCAGGCCATCCCCTCTTAGGTCGCTCCTTTTCCAGGTCGTCCCTTCCGCTTTCAACACGCACCGTCCACAACGGCTCACTCTGGGGTACCCCACTCTGGCTTTACTAGGTCGCCCCCTCTTAGGTCGCGCCTTTCCCAGGACGCCCCTTCCGCAACGTGTGTCATACGATGTGGCTTGCTCTGATACCCTTTTGTTAGAAACCCATCCCACACTAGGCCTCTGACACTAGTCCATTTGTTAGAGATCCATCTCATACCCAGGCCTTTAACAATAGTCTTGTTAAAGGCACATCTCATACTAGACCCCTAACACTGGGCGCACACCCCAATTGTTAAGTATTAGCTAGTATCCAACCCAAAACCAATTGGTATTAGGTGGAGAGGCCATCTAATACTTATACTTTTCATTTTCACTTGTTCTTTCCGATGTGAGACTAATTGGGAGCATATTAGGACTAATTGGGATCCTAACATGCTGCTTGTCTAGGCATAGAAGAAAATTGTTGCAAACTCTAGATGATTAGGTTGTATTATATAAAAATATTTAAATCTTCAATTGCTAGGTTAAGACTTAATACTTTAGTGGCAACTGTTCATGTGAGAGTGATGGGATAAACAGTAAAATCTGTTTAGGTAATGGTTTATAATATATTTTGAAACAATTAGTCTAGTTAGTTTTATACTTACGTTTATTTCCATTTTTAACTTTATTTTAAGATCTTGGTTAACTCTTTTAAAAGGGCTCGAGTTACGGTATAATGTTCCTAAAAGCTATGTTGCATGAGCATAGATACACGGTACACCGACGCAGATATGGCAAGACCATTCATTGCATGGAAAAACATCAAAGATACACACAAAACAGAAGTTTTATATCAAATACGTGTTTCTGATATAATACTGCTTCATGATAGAAGTGACAATATTACCTAGACTGAAAAGTTGTCTTTTGTGTTAGAAATGTGATGTTTAGTTATCCTTCCCTCACGTCTTGCAATTCTTTAGAACACGCCTTACTATATCAGACCGAATTTCCTCCATTTAAGGAGGGGGATCCCATCTGATCTCGTATGATACAAGATGAGTTCCATGTTGTTTTGTTGCTTGTGCTTAGAAAGTAAGTTCATAGTGCCTTTCTCTACTTATCACTATGCTCATTCCTTAATCACTGCACCGTTAAAGTTTTCTCTTGTTGCCTCCCTTCTATTCAACCTCTTTTTCTTCTTGCTTATTTATGAGATTTTTGAGTTAGTGTTAACTACTTTGAGGTCTTTCCCACTGCTGTTTCATGGTTTCTTACATTCCAAATCCTTATTGCTGCCTTTTCACACCCACCCGCGTGCATTGGTAAAGCACACTAAATTGGTTTTTTGTTTGGTTTTGAAAGATTACTCAATATCCATAATATTTGGTTAGATTCGAAAGAGTCCAGAGCTTTGACGATCGAGGCAACTCCTTTTTACTTTAAATTCTTTGGAGTGAAACAAGTTTATAAATCTTATTATTGAACTGTGACAATTAAATCAAATAAATTTACAACAAATATTAATGCTTCTCCTTGCCCTAGATGTCTAAGTGACCTTTTTTAAAAAAATCATAAATTTTATAAGTGACTTTGCTTCAATTTAATCGCTTAGAGGTTCAACTGTTATTCAGCAATGCTTTTAGGTAGATAGTATACAATATAAAGATAAGCATACTTATCATGTATCTTTTTGCTTTGATAATTAATCACTATCATATTTTTCCTGCTTTCCTGTTTTTCATAGATCCTGTCGTCATCTCATCCCCTGGTCAGCCACTTCAAAATAGCACTGGGAAAAGTTAAGGAGTTCTGTAGTATGATTCCCCTGCCTGCAATTGCCGCATGTGATGTAAAGGTCAATAACTTGTGCAAAATCATTGATCCAAAGGCAGAATCAGATCCTCTCTTGATTTCTTCATTTATCTGGAAGGCTGCAAGAATGTCTGGTTCTGTTTGTACTACCACTGATGGTGGATTTTGGATATGGAAGCATGATCCTTATTCTCCGGGGGCTTTAGAGATACTAACGAACCATGATTTAGGTTTGAAGGACACCTTTAAGATTAAATCCTTGCGTATTCCATGCTTCATTGATGGTTGTATAGAAACGTTAAGTCTTGATGTTTCTGGTAACCAACATTACATGGATGAAATTGCCCAGAAGATTGATGCAAGGGATGCATCTCAACTTTTGGTTTCCAGGTTGGTATGAATCACTGAATTTAACGTGCTTTATGTTTTCTTTAAAATTGTTTTGTTACAGTTGTTGTTCACAACATGCTGAAGCAATGTCTGTTTTCCCAGGACAGTTGGCAAAGCTTCTTCTGAAATGAAGCTATACTTTTCAGTCCCCCAAGCTGCTCTTGCATTTTTAGATTCATCAGCAGATCTACATCCCAACAGAGATGGAAACGCCATTTTGGAATCGCTACTAAATAGGAGAGCTTCTTATCTGTCAGGTCAAGCTATCTATGGCGATGCCATATTGGCTAATGTTGGATACACATGGAGGTCTGCAGACCTCTTTCACGAAGAAGTATCTTTGTGTGCATATTACAGGTCTGTTGTGGCTTTGCTGATGCTTACTTTATATTTACATTTTTAAGTTAAGTTCTTCCATAAATTTTGAGAACAAGTTCTTTGAGATAAAATTTGGAGTGGAATCTATTCCTTAATGCTTTTAATGCTTTGTATAGTTTCTGTTATGCAAATGTAGTAGGCAGTAGTTTCTGTTATGCAAATGTAGTCGGCAAAATTTGTACAACAGAATTGGACCATGTCAACTAAAATAGTATCTTCAGAAAACTTTTTAATCCATTGACTATGCCAGCTTGTGGGTAATTGTTGTGATCTGGGGAGTTCTTTGTATTAATTCCTTGTGCTATGGTGATATACTAATCATGTCTTTCGCTATCTGTATCTTTCTACTGGATGGTTGATTGTATGTTAATTTTTTATTCAGTGTTTATTTGACAGTTGTCATAGTCATGTAGTGTTTAGGGTATTTCTGCAAAGTAGTATATTGTTGATGTGATCATCTTATATTATATGCATAATTGAGAATTTAAGCAATTCTTTATGTTCTGTTTTTAACAAACTTTTGCTTTTCAGAATGCTTCTTGGTAAGGTACCTGATGGGCACTACAAACTACACAGGGAGGCAATACTTGCAGTGGAGCTGCCTACCGCATTTACTGCACGCTCAAACTGGAAGGGTCCTCTCCCAAGGGACCTTCTCTGTGTGTTTTGCCGCCAGCATCGGCTTCTAGAGCCTATTTTCTCTGTGAAAGCTATTGATTCTTCAGAAACACATAAAACAGAAGCTTGTAAGAAGATTAAGCTGCCAACGGTGGCCAGAGACAATGGACATGTACCAGCAGCTAGTGGCCAAAACTTGGACAAGCCCATTACTTTCAAATGTGAAGTGAAAATATTGTCAAGGAGACAAGATATATTACTTGAATGCTCATTGGATATAGCTTACAAAAAGGAGTCTGATGCTATCCAGAATGTTGCACTAAAAGTTCTTTCTTGGGTTAACAAGTATTTTAAGCAGTTAGACATGCCTATAGAGAAGTTGTCATCTTTTGCCCTTGCTCACAGCATTTTTATACATCCACTGAACTTTTCTAGGGAATTTGCATTGTTGGTATCTATTAACGGTGTGAAGCTGAATTGTCAGCCAGACCTAAAACAAGAAAATGGAGTTATCCTTGTGAACAATGAAAGTGAGGAGTCTAGTGTATTCACATCTCCTGGATCTTTAGCTTGCATCAATTATGCTATCACATTAATGAGGGAAGGAGAGTATTTCGGACAAGTGATAGAGAGTAAGGAAGAGTTTGAGTTTGAGGTAGGAACTGGTGCTGTAATTAACCAGCTTGAAGCGGCTGTAACTCAGTTATCTGTCAATCAAGCTACACAGTTTATCACAGCACTACCTTCGAGGGATTTGCTGTTGGCTGCAGCGGGTGAATGTGCTGAAAGCCTTGCAAAGTTATCTCTATGTGAGTTTCATGCGGCCCTCTATCTAGTTTTTACTGTCTCGTTGGAACTGGAATCAAATAATCTGGATCTGCCTCTTACTTTCTTTCAGCCAACTGCTATTTGAAGTACTCTTTAACAGTAGTGCGGATCACAGAACCCTTAGAGGACAGAATGGAACAAGCTTTGTTCAGTCCTCCTCTATCAAAGCAGCGGGTTGAGTTTGCAGTGAGGCATATTAATGACTCTCATTCAACCTCCTTGGTACGGAATTTTTTTGACTCTTTTGTTTAGATTATGCATCAGAATTTTAATTGAATTCACAATTGCAAATTTACCACCTTTCCTCCTTCAATATGTTTTGTTTTAGGGAAAACTTTGAATTTTTGCCTCTTTGGTTCCATGAATTTACTGTGTATATAAACGACATGGTAGATTTCCTTGCCCCATTAACTGGTATTACAGGTTCTACAAAAATCATATCCCTTGCCAGTGCTTGCATTTAACAGAATTGTGGCACTGAAATGTCAGAATATCCCCTTTATGTTGACAGCCACTTATTTAAAAAAAAAATTAGTGGAAACTTCCTGCAAATGATTTTTACTCTAGAGCAGACACCATTTCTATGGAGAAAGGATTATCTGATGACAACACCAAAGATATCTTTCTATTGTGAAACTCCAAAAACAATTGAGATTTGATGGCCTTTTTTAAATTACAGGTGGATTTTGGATGTGGATCTGGTAGTCTACTTGATTCTCTGTTGGAGCATTCGACTACGTTAGAAAGGATTGTCGGTGTGGATATTTCAAGAAAGGGTCTCATGCGTGCTGCAAAGGTAAGACTTCTATGCTTACAATATTTTTCACATCTACAGATTTATTCTCCTTCATTACAGCTAAAATCCGTGAAGTACTTATCCCACAGATCAAATTTTATAATGAAGTTGTTAGTTACACATTTATCTTCTCTGTCCCCTTTTCTCTATCCCATCCGATTTCTGATTCTTTTGATTTACAGATTAGACCTTTATTTCCTTTACTTATATGGAACCAGACGAAAAGATTTTTTGTTTGTAGTAAATTACCTTGCAGCTGTATTGATTGTGCTTGTAGTGGTGCAGATTATACATGCAAAACTGAGCAAAAATTCTGTGTTGAAAGATACCATCAGATCTGCGGTGCTCTATGATGGATCAATAACGGATTTCGACTCCCGATTGTATGGATTTGACATTGGCACTTGCTTAGAGGTATCGTCGCTACTTCTGGAAAAATTTAGTATGACAATTAATGTAGTTTGCTGTTAATTTTTGTTATTATTTAATAACAGTGTTTTGATGGAGGAAACTGGTCAAAACTTAATGATTATCATATCTATTTAGTTTTTATGTACATACGTGGTCCTTGCTCAAGCATTATGTGATCTGCAATGCTGATTTAGCATTTTATTGGATTTGGTGGTGGGTGTTACTTTTATGTTCACAATGTTCGATCTTATGGCATGCAAATAACAATTCTAAATAAAAATGAGACTAAGTCCAAACACGCATTGAAAGTAAAACTTTTTGGAAGACATTCTGCAGATATAGGAGGGAGATCTCCTTTTTTCCTGCTTACTGTTTGTGAACGTTTCAGGTACTATAACTGATGCCTTCGAAGAATATTTCCCTTCTTACATGAAGTATTTTGAAGTTATTGAATGTTCCTCTAATTGGTTTAATGGTGGTAGATCAGTAGTTTCAGACATGTTTTCATAAGGCCTCCGTGCTGGCCCTCGAGAGGAATGCAGTTTATAGGTTATGCATTTCTTCATTCAATTAGGCCCGGGAGAAAACTTGGAAAGGCTCTTTGTCAGCATGCATCTGCCTAAATTATAAGCTTGGTGATTGATGGGCTCATCACATACTTGCGGCGGCGCAAGAGGAGTGGACTGGCTACTACATGATATTCAGGGGCGTATTCATCAATTTTTGAGTATTATTGCAATTTTGTATTTGTTAATAAAGGGGTTAATTGCAATTTTGTATTTGTTAGGAGTATAAATACCCCTCTAGGGCCGGCCGTCTTTTCCGATGCATATTTTGATAATTTTCGAATTGAGAGGAGCGATTTCCTTGTTCTACAAGGAGGTGAAGACGTCTCTTATCAATCTACCTCTTGGGAGGGAGGTTATCCCTTTGATTGTAGCCACTTTATCTTATTTTATTTTTAGTTTTCTCAATAAAATTTTAGATTTCCTTCGTATCAATTTGGTATCAGAGCATGTCGATCCATGGCGGCGGCGACGAGATCCAAAGATCATATCGATGCCGTGGAGGAGAAGCTTAATGGCGAGATCGTGAAGGAAACCCTAACGGCGCATGGTTATCAATTAATGAAGCAAGCGGAAACCTTGAATTAACACGGTGAAGCCCTATCAAAAATCATCTTTCAACCCACGGAGATTTCGTCGAAATTGAACGGCGAAGAAGCAAACCCTAAAACCGCGACAAAGGCATCACCTTTGGACAAGGGGAAGGGTGTAGCCAAAGATTTTGAAGACAGGAGGGCTCACGTATCTCTACAGCAGCAAACCGAAAGCATAGGAGGAGAACCAGGGGGCCGGCGGCCCTAGCCGGATCCCCCGAAGGCAGTGGCAGCTTCCCGCGGGCCCGTGGCAACCCCTAGGGCCGCGCGGGCCACCGAGACACTCGGTATGGTCTGGCGACTCTGCCCCAGGGCCGCCATGCCCCGTCGATCAGAGACATGGCCTCTGTGGGCCATGCTGACCACTGGCAGGGCCGCTGGGCCCGACAACAGCCGACTGGGCCCTGCGGCCCTGTCCCAGGGCCGCCAGGGCCCCGTCGACTCACGACGACCACCCATAGGTCCTTGGGCCCACAGCGAGGGGGTTACGATCCCGAAGGAGGATTTCAGCCCTTTTTCGATGTTCAGACGCGCACTTTTGATGGAGATTTCTATCCCGAGGGTTTTAGGAGTACGACGACAATGGGAGAGGATTTTGGGACCCCGGTTTGAGGAGGACAAACGATGATAGCCACATCGTACCTATGAGGGGTATTCTGGAGAGATCTGGGGAGGCTACAGAGACTTCGAGGGGGAACACGGTTATAAGGCTGGACGTGACGGCTGGGAAGACTATGGTGGCAGAGGAGGAGGCCCATGAGGGAGCCATAGAGATCGTGAGAGAGGTCCACAGGGGGGTATATGACACATCAGGAGAGGTGGCAGCACTATCAATCAGCCCAGGAAAGCAGGGGCACGGAGACCAGGCGACATTCACGATGGATAGACTGCGGAAGCTGAAGATACCGGTATTCGAGGGAGAGGACCCGGTTGCATGGATCTACATGGCTGAAAGATTTTTTAGGGTCTTCCGCAAGACGGAGGACCAGAAGTTGGAGGCGATGGCTATATGTTTAGATGGGAAGGCCCTCGCGTGGTACCAGTGGCCGTTTCGCTTATAGGAGGAGATCATAGACGGGTTGGTGGAGAGGTTCTGCGACACTCACTTGGGGAACTTGCGGGAGCATCTACTTTTCCTCTGGCATGATGGCACAGTGAGGGACTACATGGAGAGGTTCGAGGTCCTGTCTGGACGAGTACGGGGTGTGTCTGATGAGATGATGGAGAGCACCTTCATGAAGGGGCTAAAGGCTACTATTCGTGCTGAGGTTCACAGACAGAAGCCTCAGGAACTGATGGAGACCATAGAGTCCGCTCAGATGATGGATGATCGCCAGATGGAGGATATGAGGTCGAGAGGTAGCTGGGGTCTATGCTATCAAGGCGTCGACTAGTCGCCGACTAGTCACCGACTAGTCGAGAGTCGGTGGATGACCGACTTGAAATTTTTCAAAAGTCGGGAGGTGAGTCGGACACCGACTAGGCGTCGACTTGGTCCGACTTTTTGACCGATTTGGTCTGACTTTTGGTCCGACTTGGTCCGACTTAGGCCGACTTTTTCAGCATACTTTTACAATCAAAATACAAGAGGGAAAATTGTTTGTCTCCCGTTCTAACTTTGTGGTAATCAAAACATTCACAGTGGATCGAGTTGAATTCTAAGAGGAAGCCAAGAAGGCCTTGAAACTCTTCCCACCAAGAGATTTTCAGCAGATGACCATCAGTAATGAACTCTAAAAAGTGTTCACTCTAAAACTACGACTGGCCACATCCGTTTCCATGTAGAGATCTCATTCTTGGCGTATAGTTTCCTGATTCTGCCATGAATTCAACTGTCTCATTGCCTGCTTCCCTATGATCCTTTCGACTGATGGTTGTTCGCCTCCATTGCGAACTAGGTGTATACTGATTGAACTCTAATATGACAGTATCTGCAATAATATGCATGAAACAGATTTAAAAAATTGTGAATTTTCAAAGAATTTATCTAAGCTGGAAAATTATATGCACAGTACAAACCTAAAAAAAGAAGCACCATCTGTTACATGAAATAAAATATGTTAACATCTGGGTGCGACTAGTCGTCGACTAGTCGCCGACTCGTTCGACTAGTCATGAGTCGGTACTTGGCCGACTCATTGCCGACTCACCGACTTAACTGCATAGGCTGGGGTGGACCTGTTTCCCGCAACCGGGCGACTACAGGAGGACAAATGGTGTCTACAGGGGCTGATCAGACCATCAAGGAGAAGAGTGGCGAGAAGAGGGACAGTTTAGGAGGATGACTGATGCAGAGATGAGGGAGAAGCATCAGAAGGGGCTCTGCTTCAGGTGCGATGAGAGGTTCACTCCAAGACACAACTGCGCAGGACGCAAGCGGCTGAAGGCTACTATTCATGCAGATGTTCGCATACAGAAGCCTCATGACCTGATGGAGACCATGGAGTATGCTCAGATGATGGAGGATCGCCAGATGGATGATAGGAGGTCAAGAGGGAGCTGTGGTGGACTTGTTTTCCGCAGCCAGGCGACGACAGGGGGACAGATGGTGTCTACAGGGGCTGATCAGACCATCAAGCTGAAGAGTGGTTAGAAGAGCAGAACACCGCCGGTGGGGGACAGTTTAGGAGGATGACTGATGCAGAGAAGAGCAGTACACTGCCAGTGGGAGACAGTTTAGGAGGATGACTGATGCAGGGAAGAGCAGTACACCACCGGTGGGGGACAATTTATGAGGATCATTGATGCAGAGATAAGGGAGAAGCATCAGAAGGGGCTCTGCTCCAAGTGCGATGAGAGTTCACTCCAGGACACAGGTCCGCGGGCGCAAGCCAGGTGTTGTTACTGGAGGACGAGGATGATGAGGCTGATGTTGAGGATAAGACCATTGAGGAGGATGATACGGAGCACCACCAGTTAGGCGTGACGAAGGTTTCTCTAAACTCCGTGGTAATGTTCACACCGAACCATACCATGAAGCTGAGGGGACATATTTATGACCAGGAGGTGATGGTATTGATTGACAGTAGGGCCACCCACAATTTCATCTCCAAGAGAGTGGTAGAGCAACATTGACTTCAGCTGATAGACAGTGACAGTTTCAGTATCATAATGGGGATGTGCAAGAAGGAGAGCAGCTGAGGGGTATGGCACGGGCTGGTGCTGACACTGCAGGGGGGTACATGTGCTAGCGGACTTCCTGCTCTTAAACTTGGGGAGTACAGATGTCATTTTGGGAATAAGGTGGCTACAAACGTTGAGAGATATGACGGTGAATTGGAAGCTGTTCAGGATGGAGTTCTAGGAGGACGGGAGAGCAGTGGTACTGCAAGGGACCCTAGTCTATGCAGAGCCTTGGTCTCGCTGAAGACCATAGTGAGGACCATCCAAGCGGAGGGGGTGGTTTTCTGGTGGAGGTACACACGTTAGCAGGAGAGGGTGGTGCTTAGGCCGGTAGTGGACAACCGATTCCAGGGACGGTGCAGACGTTATTGGAGCAATTTGCGGAAGTTTTTCAGGAGCCTCGGGGCCTATCACCAGCTAGAGACCACGAGCACGCCATAGTTCTGCGGGAGGGCGTGTCTCCCATCAGCGTGAGGCCATATCGCTACCCACATGCACAGAAGGATTAGATAGAGAGGATGGTGGCAGAGATGGTCTAGGCTGGTGTTATCCAGCCTATTGTGAGTCCTTTTTCCAGTCCCGTGCTATTGGTGAAGAATGACGTGAGTTGGCGCTCTATGTGGACTACTGAGCATTAAATAAGGAGACATTGCTTGATAAGTTTTCCATACATGTGATTGACGATCTCGTGGACGAGTTGTATGGTTCAGCCATTTTTACAAACATTGACCTCAAATCAGGTTACCATCAGATCAGGATGCGAGAGGAGGATGTACCCAAGACTGCCTTCAGGATGCACAAAGGCCATTATGAGTTCCTAGTCATTCCTTTTGGCTTGACTAACGCACATGCTACCTTCCAGGCCTTGATGAATAAGGTGTTCCGTCCTTACCTAAGACGATTTATACTAGTGTTTTTCGATGATATCCTGGTGTACAGTCGTTTCTTGGAGGAGCACTTGGACTTTCTGCAGGCAGTCTTTTAGGAGTTGCAGTACAATTAGCTGTATGCAAACAGAAAGAAGTGTCTATTTGTGCAGCTACAAGTGAAGTACTAGGGACATGTGGTGTCCTCAGAGGGAGTAGTAGCTGACAGTGCGAAGATAGCAGCGATGCTGGACTGGCCACGTCCCACCACTCTCAGGGGGATGATGAGGTTCCTTGGTCTTACAGGTTATTAACAGAGGTTCGTGCATGAGTATGGTACAATCGCTTGGCCACTCACGGAGCTGCTAAAGAAGGACTAGTTTGTTTGGAGTGACGAGGAGACACTAGCATTTGAGACCTTGAAAAAGGCCATGACCACTGTACCAGTGTTGGCGTTACCAGATTTTTCTAGACCTTTTATTGTGGAGGCACATGCTTCGGGACATGGACTGGGGGCGGTGCTTATGTAGAATCAATGACTTATTGCTTATTACAGACAGTTACTGACAGTGAGAGCCAGATTGAAGTCTATTTACGAGAGGGAGCTGATGGATATAGTCTTATCCATTCAGAAGTGTAGACCTTACTTATTAGGGCGGAGCTTCTGCACAGACCAGAAGAGTCTCAAGTACTTGGTGGAGCAACGCATGGTAGTAGAAGAACATTAGAAGTGGCCGTGGAAGCTTATGTGATATAGATTTGAGATTGAGTATCACCCAGGGATGGAGAACAAGGCTGCAGATGTACTTCACGGCAGGATGATGATATACACTTGGCAGCTTTGTCGGTTTCGGTGCTACATGATTGTGAGCCATTGCAGCGGGAGGTTGAGGAGGACCAGGAGTTGGCAGACATCCGGGTAGTACTCTTGCAGTGATCAGATGATCACACAGGCTATGCTTTGCAGGATGGGAGATTGTTGTATTATGGGCGCTTGGTGATACTGAGGTCATCCACACACATTTCAGCTATTCTGCAGGAGTTTCACAACAGTGCCGGTGGAGGACATTCTGGGAGTCCTCAAGACTTATAGGAGATTAGCGAGGGAGGTTTATTGGAAGGGGATGAAGCAGGATGTTTCAAATATGGTGGCGGAGTGTGACGTTTGCCAGCGTCACAAGTACATGGCGATGGCCCCCTGGAGGTTTGCTACAACCATTATCCTTGCCAGAGCGGGTCTGGGAGGATCTACCCATGGACTTCATTGATGGGTTGCCTAAGTTTGGAGGGTTCACAGTGATACTTGTTGTGGTAGACCACATTAGCAAGTATACATATTTCGTACCACTTAGACATCCTTACATCGCAGTTTCAGTGGCAGAGGTGTTTCTGAGGAAAGTCATTCGCTTACACGGGCCGCCAAAGTCCATTGTCTTCGATAGGGACAAGATATTTTTAGCAGATTTTGACATGAGCTTTTCAGGCTGCAGGGCACAGTATTGAAGAGGAGCACGGCTACCACCCCTAGACAGAAGGCCAAACTGAGGTCGCTAATATGAGTATTGAGACCTACTTACAGTGTTTCATTTCAGAGAGTCCAAAGAAGTGGAACCATTGGCTAACTTGGGCAGAGTACTAGTACAATACGTCTTATCACACAGCAGCTTAGACGACTCCTTTCAGGATATTGTATGGGCGGGATCCTCTACACTTGTTACACTATGGGTAGGAGACGACCTCGATCTAAGAGGTGAGCGGTACTTGGCGGAGAGGGATTGGATTTTGAAGGAGCTGAAAATCCATCTGGCCAGATCTCAGCAGATCATTGAAGGCTAGGGCAGATCTACATTGCAGGGATGTGCAGTTTGACGTGGGCGACATGGTATATCTTAAGCTGCGACCCTACATCTAGAAGTCCTTAGCCCACAGGAGGAATGCGAAGCTATCTCTGCGATACTTTGGGCCTTACGAGGTGGATGCTAAGGTGGGACCGCTGGCGTATAGGCTGAAGGTAACCCCAGGATTGGTCATCCACCCTGTTTTTCATGTGTCTCAGCTACGGCAGGCGGTTGGAGATCACACACCATCACCTTCACTTCTTGATACGTTGACAGAGGACATATATATGATATTAGAGATTGAGGAATTGAAGGGTGTATGTGTGGAAGCTTCTAGGGAGCAGGAGGTGTTGGTGCAATGGAAGGGTCCTACCTGAGCACGAGAGCACGTGGGAGTTATCGGGAGTCATAACACATCAGTTTCCTGATTTCCACCTTGAGGACAAGGTGGCTCTTTTGGGGAGAGTAGTGATGAGTTCATCACGTACTCGCGGCGACGCAAGAGGAGTGAGCTGGGTACTACATGATATTTAGTGGCGTATTCGTCAAATTTTGAGTATTCTTGCAATTTTGTATTTGTAAATACCCCTCTAGTGCCAGCCGGATTTTTCCAATGCATATTTTGATAATTTTGTGGTTAAGATGAGAGATTTCATCGTTCTACGGGAAGGTTCAGACGTCCCTTATCAATCGGCGTCTTGGGATGGAGGTTACCCCTTTGATTGTAGCCACTTTATCTTATTTTATTTTTAGTTTTCTTAATAAAATTTCAGATTTCCTTCGAGTTGTATCAGTGATCTGCGTGGTCCCCAAATCGGAGTTAAGAATTTGATCGAGAATCTTTCTTATTCTATAAATTGAGTTACCTGGAAAATTTAGGAATGTTGTGATAGAGATCGGATCAAGGATTTTTAATTTTGATTTATTTTTGAGTTTTAGAGGCATTAGGTAGTTTAAGTCGTTTTTATTTATTTAAGAATTTTAATGTTTAATACCACATCTGATGGGTGAAGGAGAGTCGGATTTTGTAATCCTATATAAAGGGCCTAGCTTGTTTTATTTTCAATCAATGAATCAATAAAGAAATCAATGGAAAATTTCCTCAAACCTAAGAAAAATTTCCCACTTCCTTGGTAAGAAGCCAAGAACCCTAATTTATCTAGTTCTTCTCTAAATACTCCATCAAAATCCCTAAAATCCATCCACCCTATATCAATTTGGTATTAGAGCCGAAGATCACATCTTCACTCTTTTCAATTTACAAATCCATAAATAAAAAAATTCACAAAAGCACTAACCCTACACCGGCCGCCCCATTGATTTTCTTTATCCGACATTCCGGCTTAATCAGCAAATAAA
>JAULAV010005172.1:0-51867 GCA_030789695.1 Scilla litardierei | reverse complement strand
TCTTGGGGCATGGGTGGACGAGCTATCAGGCATCTTCTAGTCCTACCGTACCACCCACAAGGCCTCAAATGGAGAGAGCCCATTCATGCTAGCATACGGGTTGGAAGCAGTCGTTCCTGTGGAGATCGGAGAGGAGACACTCAGGCTAAAATTCTTCGATGAGGACATCAATGGGGAAGGCCTCTGCCTCAGTCTCGAACTGGTGGACGAAGTAAGGGACCGAGCCTTGACAAACCTCGTCCGGCACAGCCAGAGAATGGCCCAGCACTACAACTCCAGGGTGAAGAAGCGGACCTTCAGAATCGACGACTTGGTCCTCAGAGCCGCCACCTTGAAACCCGAGACCTCTCGCCAAGGGAAATTAGCCGCCAAATGGGAAGGACCCTACGAGATCGTCGACATCGTCGTACCGGCCACATACATCCTGGCGACCCTGGACGGGAGCGAACTAGCCCACCCCTGGAACACAGAGCACCTGCTAAAGTACTACCAATAATTTTGAGTCTCTTTGATAAAATATCATCATTTCCACACTCTTTCAAACCCTGCTGTCTCCACCAGAGTATTTTAGTACGAACGCATAAGACTCTGGGGCAGGGCCAACCCTCGCCATCCAAACCAGAGAAGGGCATGGGCCGAGCTACGCGCTCGCTCCCCCCTCGAGAACTCTGAGGCAGGGCCAACCCTCGCCACCCAAACCAAAGAAGGGCACAGGCCGAGCTACGCGCTCGCTCCCCCTCAAGAATTCTGGGGCAGGGCCAACCCTAGCGACCCAAACCAGAGAAGGGCACGGGCTGAGCTACGCGCTCGCTCTCCCCTCAAGAACTCTGGGGCAAGGCCAACCCTCGCCACCCAAACCAGAGAAGGGCACGGGCCGAGCTACGCGCTCGCTCCCCCTCAAGAACTCTAGGGCAGGACCAACCCTCGCCACCCAAACCAGAGAAGGGCACGAGCTGAGCTACGCGCTCGCTCCCCCCCTCAAGAACTCTGGGACAGGGCCAACCCTCGCCACCCAATCCAGAGAAGGGCACGGGCCGGGCTACGCGCTCGCTCCCCCCTCAAGAACTCTGGGGCAGGGCCAACCCTCGCCACCCAAACCAGAGAAGGGCACGGGCCGAGCTACGCGCTCGCTCCCCCCTCAAGAACTCTGGGGCAGGGCCAACCCTCGCCACCCAAACCAGAGAAGGGCATGGGCCGGGCTATGCGCTTGCTCCCCCCTCAAGAACTCTGGGGCAGGGCCAACCCTCGCCACCCAAACCAGAGAAGGGCACGGGCACGGGCTACGTGCTCGCTCCCCCCCTCAAGAACTCTGGGGCAGGTCCAACCCTCGCCACCCAAACCAGAGAAGGGCACGGGCCGAGCTACGCGCTCGCTCCCCCTAAGAACTCTTGGGCAGGGCCAACCCTCACCACCCAGGCCAGAGAAGGGCACGGGCCGAGCTACGCACTAGCTCCACCCTCAAGAACTCTGGGGCAGGGCCAACCCTTGCCACCCAGGCCAGAGAAGGGCACGGGCCGAGCTACGCACTCGCTCCCCCTCAAGAACTCTGGGGCAGGGCCAACCCTCACCACCCAAACCAGAGAAGGGCACGGGCCGAGCTACGCGCTCTCTCCCCCCTCAAGAACTCTGGGGCAGGGCTAACCCTCGCCACCCAAACCAGAGCAGAAGCAAGCCGAGCTACACCCTCGCTCCCCCCTCCAGAACTCTGGGGCAGGGCCAACCCTTGCCACTCAAACCAGAGCAGAAGCAGGCCGAGCTACGCGCCTGCTCCCCCCTCGGCCGACCCATGATCCTCGAAAACTCAAACCTCGGGAAGAGGACAAGGGCACGCAAACCGGGGCAGACCCGACGCAGACCGAGGACCACTGAACAACGCCCGCTAGATAAACGCCGGGTTCCGATAAAGCAGGCCCCCGATGCGACTCATCGAATCGAGGGGACGCTTGGGAAATGCGCCATTAATGACGACACGTGTAACGGTCGCTTTCCGATCATACTTCGTTCGTGCACGTGCTTTTGACCGTCCACGTATTTGTTTTAGACCTTGTTTGTTTTTGAACAGTTTGGTGTGATATGTCGTTGTGATCGTCTCTGAGAGTATTAAATTGTGGCACTAATTTGGAACGACATTTCTTGGGTCGTTTTCCCATGATTTGATCTTATTCGAAGAGACGTTGCGATTTTCACTTTTGACGTGAGACAATCTGTTTTTAGTTTCATCACTCGACGTCAAAATTGAGATCCGTCTTCTTAGTTTCCTTTCTCTCGTCGTTCCGAACATCCCAATATTTATTTCACAATTTTCGGATTTCATTTGACCTATTTTACATTTTTTGCCAAGCTTAAAATATTTTTAAATACCAAGTTTTAAAGTATTTTTTGACCCAATGTAATTTCTATTAGATTATAACTCTTCAAAATATTTTTGACCCACAACCTAGCCCCTTGGCCGCACCCCTATGGCTAGAGATATAGTGTGGGTGAGTTTTTGGGTTTACAATTGATTAAAAAGTAATTTTAATTCAAATTAAACCCTAGACTTGGTCAAACCCATCTACACTATATATAGGAGGCTTAGGAAACCCATTTCCCGCAAGAAATTAACCCTAGCCGCCCCCACAACTCAAAATCCCACTTGCGACGTTCATCACAACAACAGCTCGCAGCCACCCGTGCTCGACCGAGAGAATTCCTTGATTTCCCTCGGTCTGACTGAGGCTCAGCCCCGCACCGCCGCTCCGCTCCGCACGTTGCAACCGCAACGTTGCAACGTGCCCCGCTCCCCGCTACGACCGAGAATTCCTCTCGGTCTGACCGAGAGCCCCGCCCGCATCGCCCGCATCGCCCCGCTCCGCTGCAGCCCGCAGTGCACGACTGACGCTTCCCATTGGTCTGACCGACCCGCTCCCCCGCATCGCCCGCATCGCTCGCTCGTTTCAACCCCCGCTTTGTTGCAACCCCCGCCCCAAGCGCCCGACCGAAGAGATCCCCCGCACCGGCCCGCTCTGATCAAGAGCCCCCGCCTTGCAACGCATCTCCACAGCGCTGTGACCGACGGCTGCTGCGATCTCTCGGTCTGACCGAGAGATTCTCTCGTAGCAGCTCGGTCTGACCGAGCGACGTTCGTCGCAACGTCACAACTTCCACACCGCTTGCCACTGTGGGCCCCCCAAGTTCTCCAAAAGTATTGTGGGTCCCCCATTGGCCCCTAGTACTACTGTGGGTCCCACCTAGGTGTCTCCACTTCGTGGAATTACCGATTACGATGTTGCGATACGTCGTATCTCTTCGTCGCAAGTCCTAGCGTTGGAATCTTGGTTCATTGATCTGGTTGCTGCCCAGACTATTCGAGCGAGGAATCTGATCTGGAAATTGGACTAGGAGCGTGTTCTTATATTCCAACCCCTGGCGTCTCTACCCGACGCCAGTGTAGCTTTCGCGTCGTATTGAGGTAACGTTTTGCACCCCTAGGACCCCCAACCACAGCCTGTTAATCAAGATTAAAATTGATGTTTTTGAATTGTTTTAAATTCACTAATTAAGATTAATAATATGGGACTGTAGGCTGGTGGACTTGTGCACATAGGTTGTTTGTGACTTGTGGACTTTTGGATGGTGTTTTTCAGACGTCAGATTTGCAGGCAAGTGAAACTTGCCCGTTGCTTGTTTAGGCCATGTTTTAGGCCACTTTTTGTACCGTAGCGTAAAAGAGACTAGGCAGTGAAATGATAGCTGCCTAGACGCCTATTTGATCTAGTTTGACAACGAAACTAGATCCGTCACCTCATTTGATCTAGCTTGACAACGAAGCTAGATCCAACCCTTTAACTTATTTTGTTCATGCATTTATAACTGCCATGTTTAAATTCCTTAACTGTACGCGTTTAAATTACAGCTTGCCATGTCATGCCATCCATGTCTGATTGTTGCATTCGTAGCACACGCTACTATACTTGTACTTGCTTGTTGAGGCTAGGTGCACCCCTACGCCATATTGAAAAACACTTCCTGGCTCGTGATCCAGAAGCGAGCATACATGTTCGGGGGTAAAGCCCTGGCTCGATACACGTGGAGGGGTAGGGTTGAGCGACCACTCAGCGTAGAAGTGTGCATGTACAGCCACCTCAGCTGTAAGGCGTGAACTTTATGCACGACATGAAAACGTGACTTGTGATTGTTAGTAGTTTGCTACTCTTGCCATGCCATGCCATGCTAGATGCCTGTTGTACTTGCTTCTTTACCTGTTGCACTCATACTTTAACTGCCATGTCATTGCATCATGCTAGAACTGCTAGGTTGCTTGCTTTACTTTCAGTTTCCTTGCACAAGTCTCTTGTAGACTTGCTGACATGTGCCCCTTGCTCTTTTGGGTGTCACATGTTAGACCATGGGCCAGAGACCGTTGCTGATGACGTAATGATTGCTGATGCTGAGCCTGAGCCCATGTCTGTCATGGAGGAGTTTGTGGACACCGGTGACCAGTCTTAATGACCTTGCTGAGCTTTCCTTTTGTTTTAGGGTTGCTGTTAGTTGTCGGTGCTTGACACCTTTACTTTGTACGTTGTACTTTTTATTGGCCATGCTTGGGCCTTTAGATTCTTTTTCTTTTCAGCCTGGTGGCTTTTCTGTGATGTTGGAACTTATTTTATGGATATTCTGAGATTGCTTTTTGTCTCATTTCCTTTATTATTATCTTGTTTCGTATCGCATTTGCAAGGACCTGCCATTTGAAGTTTTATTGACGCTTATCAGGCTTGTAGCTTCGCAGCTTCAAGTCTGTGCGGACCTACTCACGCCTCGCCTCCATATTTTTAGGAAGCGGGGCGTGACAACACGCCCCCCGAAAGGCTAGGGCTGACGAATCGCGTCAGGCGCCACCTAGCAAAAGCGGTTCCCAAGGGGCGTGGTTCTGAGGATCCTATTAATGATGCCAGCTCATCGCATTAAGTAGGGGGAAACCGTTAACAAAATCCCTCTATATATACCCCCCTCACCCCTTCGGAGATGAAGGGGAATAAGAAAATATGAGAACCGATCTCAGTCCTCTCCACCAAGTATGAAAAGGCCCGAGACACCTCGCCCGAACAAAAGGGAGGTCGCTGGCCACCAATGGATCCCGCCTCCCCGACCGACGATCGCTTCCACACGACGACCATTGATGGACTACTCCACTTACCTTGGGGACGGCCCGGCTATCGGTCTCCAACTTCCCTTAGACAACTTGCGGCATGACAACTGAAGCCCCGGGGGCGGACCACCCCCCTCCCGGCGTCCAACGAGCGCAGGCGCTCCGGGCAGAGAACCGGAGACATGTGGCAGCCCAGCCAGATCACCCCATGGGGCACTCCAGCCTCCGCTGGGGCATACCAGCTTCCGCGGGCCCGCCACCCAACGGCCTGCCACGCCGATGGGCTATTCGCCTTACATACGGATCACTGATGGGCTATTCCCCTTACACATGGGGAGCCCCGCCTTCCACTCCTCCCTCTGCCCTGTACCAGATGAAACAGGGGAAGGTCGGCATCTGTTCCCCACCGATCCCCGCCGACGGGAAAGGCAAAAGCCCCTCCGGTCTTGCAGGTCTCCACCGAAGCCCTTCCTAATGACCCATCTGCTCACCCTCGACTTTCCCCTCGAGGCCGGGCCGCCGGAGAACCCCCCGGGGAGGCGACCCTCCACCTCCACCTCGTCCTCCGCCCCCTCCCGGGTTTCCCTTCGATGTACGGGTCCCCCGGAGAGGCCTTGCAACCATTCAGCACGACGAAGGTGAGGCGGGATACGACAAAGCAATGGAGGAGATGGATGGCCGCCCTGCAGACAGGGATTCGCTAACCCTGACGTAGGTCACAGCAAGGCTGCATCCCTGATGAGTCCAAACGATGAGTCATGGCATCTCAGCTTGCCCGCAGACGATCAAGATCAGTACCCCGCTCCCAACCCTTCGCGGATAGAAAGACAGAAGGAATGCAACGAGCAATGGAAAAAAGGAGAGCCGCCCTGCAAACAGGAGCCCGCTCATCCTGATGCAATGTACATCAAAATAAAACAACTTCACACCTACCCTATTACTGTAAACCTCATCGAGATCTCTTGTAATAGCTAATGAAAAAGATTATCACATGCGAACTCCTAGTCATTATCCAGGCGCACTCTAACTCGGTGCTTCACCGTACAAAGGATGGCAAAAATAAGATGAAAATAACAGAAATTCTCACAAATGTTTAGTAAAAACTTTACAATGAGAGCCCGGGCCGACCTGGCAAAACAAGGCTTCCTTCGGGCCGACCCTACCGCTCCATGTAAACGAAAAATGAGAGGGGAAGAAGGGGGAGACAAAACTACTCCGAAAGGCAAAGATCGGCCACTCCAGCGTTACGGCGGCCCGGGACGTGGGACAACGGTTGTTTGAGGTCGGTCAGCGGCACCGCCCCCATTGCAAACTACCGGGGCAGTATGCCTCGCCTCGCCCAGAACCTACGGATCCCCAGTTCGCCTTAACCTCGTGTGTATACCGTCAATATACAGTGATTCAACATCCCTCTCCCCTTTACCTAGTACTCGTGGGCAGACGTATGTTGGGGGCAATTATACCCCCCAGCAAACAGTCTACACACATTCAGCAAGTGTAGGAAGAAACCAAAGATTTAAAGGGCGAGGTTATCCGCGGAGCCCACCAAACAATACAACAAGACATCGGGTTCGGCCCTCGGCCTCCAGTACAAAAAGAAACCAAAAATTCCCTTACTCAAAGTCCCTAGCGCCGCCTCCTCTCCAACGGCCGAGCCCCCATCTCCCTCGCTACCTGGCGAGCTCCCGCCTCCCTAGCCTCCCACAGCAGCCGAACGACATGTTCGTCATGATAACGGCGAATGGCAGCCTCGATCAAGTCGCGCTCAACCTCCCACTTCTCCTCCAGCTGCTGCCTCAGGATTCCCTTCTCCCTCCTCTTCGCCTCGACGGTCTCCTTCAGGACGGATATCTACCTCACCTGCAGCTCGATTACCCGCTGCTTGTTAGCCAGTTCCCCGACATGCTTCACCAGGATATCGTCCCTCTCCTGCTTTGCCTCTAGGATTTCACGCTCGATCATAGCCTTCGACGAATCGAAGTACGCGGCCCGCCCCTTGTCAACCTCGCGGGCCATCACAACCCTCTCCAGCTCCGCTTCCTTTTCCTTCGGCGCCTTCCTGACGTCAGCCAGATCGATCCTCGCCTTATCGAGAGCCGCCTTCGTGGCGGCCACCGGAGTGCAGTGCTGTAGTGCTACCATAGCCATGACCGCCTACAAAAAAGTCCCTGGTCAGCCGGACACGAATGAAAAAAACCTGGGGATGAGACGAGGAAGTCGACCTACTTGCACGACATGCCACACAGCAAAGCCGCACAGCCGCTCCACCCCCACGCGGATCAATGACTCATGATCCCGCGGCAGCATGCAGTACTCTGCGAGACGCACCGCTACCCCGGCGTCCTCGAATATCGACTCGTTACGGCCTATCCGAAAGGGCGGCTTATGAAGACGGTCGCCGGGAGGCACCTCGACCTCAGTCCTGGTCCTCTTGAAATGGATGAGAGCACTCTCGCAACTCGGGTTCATCGACCTTCTCATCTCACGCAGGGGGATTCCGTAAGGCCACTTCGGGACCGTGGGTGCCTTGCGAGGCCTGTCCGCCTCGGACGTCCGTGTCGGGACCGGGAGGACCACCCCCTAAATGGGCAAATCCTCTGAGAGGCCCTAGCCAGTTCGACCGGGAGAGGCAGCCGATACGGACACCCCGTCACAGGTCCGACCCTTCTTCGTCTGAGACCTCGGCTCCCCTCTTTCGGGACACCTCCTTCACAGGTCTCTCCTCGCCCATCACTTTCTTACCCTTATCCCGAGGGTCGGCATTCTCCGTAACAGGCACCCCGGCGGCCCTCGATGCCTCCTCCAGCGAAAGCATCACGTCCCCTACTGCGAGGAAAAGAAAGATCAGTGTAAGCCTACCTAAAGGCTCGCCAAACTCAAACCACCTTGGAACCAAAAATCCTGGGCGGGCCGACAGTCCTGCGTCAGGTTCGCCAACAGCGGGGCGCCTCGGGCGGCACCGCCAAAATCTGCGCCTTCACCAGATCCTCTCCAGTTAGCTTCACCTTCTCATTCACCAGAGGGTTCAGCCTCCGCCAGTTCAACATCAGCACCACGTCGACCGGCATCTCAACAAAGACAAAACCCTACATCTGTCTCCCTACATCGGCGGGCACCCCGACGACGAGCTCCCTCCCCCTCCTCGCACATACGCAGTAATACATCCCCCTCTTCTGAACTGCGAAGAAGTATTGGAACAACGCCGGGGACGAACTCAGGGAGCTGGCAAAGCATAGCACGGCGAACCCCACCAATAAGCCCCAGGAGCAGGGTGCCAAGGCAAAAATCGGCACCTCCAGGAAGTTCATCAGGTGTAAGAGGTAAGGGTGGATCGAAAAGCGGAGCCCTAACTCGAAGGATCTGGCGATACCCCAACTTCATTATCCCCGGGCGAACACACCCCCTCTGCCGATCCCAGGACCCGTGCTTCGCAGGGCAGACGCACAAACCGCACCCGAATCTCTCTAATGTTGATCATGTCTGTCCTGCACCTGACGGCTGCAATCGCCCTCGGTACGTCCGAGCGCCACGTCCTCCTCCGCAGAGACCTTTGTGCCCCCACCATCTTTCCTCGGCCATGGACTCTTCTGTCGCCGTGCTTCTACTCGCCCCAGAGTCAAAATGAGAAGCCGTTGATTAAAGGATATGGGGATTACCTAGCAAGAGGCCGAGCTCTGAAGACGAACGGAAAGGGACCACCGACGACTGCAGCGACGACAGCGTCGACGGATGGCTAATAAGAACCAAAAGACGGGGAGAAGAGTTGAAGCCTGGAGAAAGCAACTGCCGACACCCTTCTCCCACACATATAGAAGACAACAGGCCATCTCAACCGTCGATGCACCACCACGCGTCGCCCATCAGAGCATCCCTGACGCCTCGACTGGCGCGAAAGTCGCCTTCATCCATGTGTCACGCGACCACAAGCGGGGGCACTTCGATTTCCCCAGCCACTGTCAAATCGCAATAATGGCCAACTTGGCGGGAATCCCTAGACCTGCGCTGCCACTCCCGAGCACGGACTGAAATCTGAACCGCCATCTCAAGGCGGGGAAGCGTTACGTCATCCGAGCCGAATCGGGCTCCCGCCTCGAACTCGAATGCCAGGGGCAATTGTTACGACCAGAAGATCGTGATAGTCCGACCTTCCGCCCCAAACCACTAAAATACCCCGTTGGCTCATCCCTCCCGAACGGGCGGCCAATCCAACGACAGGGTGCTCCTCGCCCGAACTATAGAGGCCCGCAGGGCGCCAGTCGAACCAAGGGCCCGACACGACAGGGAGATGGGCGCACCCCGCCTCGACCACCAACAGAGGCACTTACCCGCTCTCCCTCGGTCTGCCAGGAACAGCGCGCACATGGCGCATCCGGACAGCGCAGCCTCGGACGTTGATAAAGGTGCACCCGTTCTCCCCTGGCGATCTAGGATCCACGCCCCAAAGTGAACGGCCTGGCCGTTCATCCTCTGCTCAGGGCGGCCCGGTGGCTCATCTTGGGCCCTGCCCCTGGGAGGCGCTCCGGGGGATCCTTGGCTCATCAGACACGACAAATAACCTAGTACAAGGACGCAACTGACACTAACGCCGCCCGACCATCTGACAAAGCACCCCCTGGCCACTGCACCCCCTGACACTTAATGCTTTCGGCCCTGACACTTTGACAAAAGCGCCCCTGACCGTTGCGCCGTCTGACAAAAGCATGGCTGACACTCCCGTTCCTGACATCCTCGTCCGAACCTTCCGCTGACAGCAGGGCCAACTGAGCACGCTGAGTCAGCATGCAAGGTCAGCCCTACCAAACCGCCTCTCGTCAGGTATAAATACCCCTTTGCTTCCAATGGTGAGGAGGTTGTCAAATTTACTCTTAGTCTTATTACACACACACAAGGGCAAAGGTCGTCCATATCTTTGTTCTTCCACTCATAGATCGTCACATACGGTGGACTCACCCCAGTCCGACCTGCGTGCCCAGCCCCCACTTTAAGTCATATTACTGACTTAGGCATCAGAGAGGCTAAGGGTTGGACCCTAACCCGGCCTTTCTGACGAGTTGCTCCTTGCACAGGTTAGCTCGTCGCCACCGGTCGCACTCGCCCTCAGCCTCAGCGATTCGGCCCCTTTCAACTGTATCCTGCCGGGTCCAACACCGTGGTCAGCCCTAACAACAAGTTTAGCCTCAACACCCTAGTTATCACTTGTCAAATTGCCTGCCCTAATCCCCTCATTAACACAACCACCGTGCCCTTGGTTCTCCTGAATACAAATTCATTGTACGCGAGTTCTACCCTACAACACTTTTAATCTGGGTTTATTGTGATATGATATCATTGATCAATTAGTGATGATTTTCGGAATAAATGCAGCAGAAAAAATAGTAAAAAGTAAAAGGAAGCAAGAATATGTCCTGTTGGATCAAGATATTACAATGATCCGATCAAACTTTTGTCCCAGCAAGTCATAATTAGAACTATGTGGAAAAGCCAATACAATTTTACCCTTCAATATAGTTAACAATTCTGAAACTAATGGGAAGGCTATGGATGTTGCAGTAAAATGTCAATATTGCACAAGTTACTAAAGTTGAATCTATTGACTCAAATATGGACATCAATCATACAAGGATCCTATATGGATGTTTCCAGATGACAATATTTGCACAAGTTCACATAAAAACATAACGTGTTATTAACATGCAAGTATTCTTCAATGATGTGCATTCGGTTAGCATTTGATAGAAACTGGAAGTAGTAACATTACCTCATTGGCTCTATTTCATTAAAGAAGAACAATTTTATATATCAATATGGTTGAAATGCCATGCTCAAAGAATTAATTAGCACACTCACAAAGATGTGTTTGCTGAGTATTTGATTAGCATGTAGCTGGAAATTTAGAACAAGCAAACAGTAACAAAGGTATTGACAGTCGGGTCTTTTGATGTTACGGGATCGATATCGTAGATATAAGCCAGTGATATTACATACGATACGAGCAGGAGAAACAGTCAAACCTTGCGTGGATACGCGCAGGCTGATGCTGCTGGGAATAATGCGAAGGCGAGGAGAATGATGGAAATGGACATAACCTTCACAACAGAGGACGAGGAGGCCATGTCGATCTTCACGATTGTCATCAAGATACAACCTTCAGATTTTAGAGGAGCTTACGGGAGGGAACAAAATTAATGATGTCGAGTTTTCGGTGCTTTTGGATACACAGAAGGGATGCCTATGGGTTCTATACTTTTTTAGCTGTGTTGAAGAAGGGGAGGGTCCAATATTGAGTTAGCCTAGAATTCCTATCTCCAGCTGTTATATTGTCTTCCTGAATTCATGATTGATTCAAAAAATCCGAATAAGGATTCAGTTATATCAAGTCACCCGGATCGATAAGTTAATTGCTGATTAGTATAGTTTTACTTTATTAGAAAATAGTTAAATTAAAATTCTATGGATAATGATACACGTGCATTGGATTAGGAGCAATTTTAGTTTAGCTTGAACATGGGATTCGATAAACTAATTAGAATCCTAAATATTACAGGAGTTCATTACGATTAACTCATATTGTATTCGGAATTCTATTCCCTTTCAAATTAAGACACACTTCCTCGCGGGAGCTCCATATGTATAAATAGGTCGATGCCGAACAGCCTCCTCCCTTCAATTAGTCTAATCTAACCATCTCTATCTAAGCCGTGCAGGTTGACATGGCTATCTCCTCGTTGATGACCGTGAAGGTGATCATCCCCATCGCGATCCTCGTGGTGTATTCGAATTTGAAGGCCCCTGGTGTATTCGAATTTCTCCCCACAAGCATGCTCCCTCGCTGGGTACACCACATCGATCCCCAGTCCCTTCCCCGGCCCCATCCGTCTCCAGATCTCCACCTCAACCGTGGTGGCTGTTCCTCCCAGCATCGCCTCCAGTAGCATTTGATATGCTCCGGAATCTACCCGGCCCCACCACCGTCAATGTCCGCGTCAACATCACAAACTACTACAACACACACTTGAACATGATCAACAACTACCTTTCGCGCTCTTCCAACAATCAAACCTCCTCGGGATATGCACACGTTGCTTCACCAGCATCGTCCCCTGCTCGTCCAAAGGAGATGGAGGATGATGAGGAGTCTGCGATGGGTGTGCCTCCCGCTGGTGCTTCTGTTGCTGCCGACTTGGATGATTATAGTTATCGTTGGTCTTTTCTCGCTAGCTCTGGTTGGAATATTTTGTTTGGCTTGGATAGTTTTTGATTAGGGCGTTTGCATTTATTTTATTTTATTTTCCATTTTAGAAATTTTTTCATATTAGAGCTCCGGTGCTCACCCTACTGGTTGAATCACCCGATTGTCTCGGTGGAGGCCCGGGTTCGAATCCCACTACCCCTATTTTCCTTTAATTTTCTTTATTTTCCATCTTTTAGGGCTCCGATGGAAACTTAGCTTCTCCATGTTCGGGTTAAGCGATAAGGGCAGGTGTACCCGTGTTCCACGACCCATGTTTCCTACTTTCTGATGGATCAAAAAATATTCTTTCATATTAAACAATGTGTTATGAATGAGGGAGGCCTTTGGCCTCCCCTCATCTTTACCCCCCCATCAATCCCCATCAAACTTACTAATGGGGACCTTTGGTATCACATGTCCTTTCATATTCTACTATTATGAATAAATAGAGAACCATGTCTTTGTGCCATAGTTACTCATTCTTTTGATTTTCCAACATGTTATCAGTACGTTAGCTCTCATTTTTCTTGAGCTTTCAACATTCATCCCCTCAAATCTCCCTCGTCGCGCTTAGGAATCTTTGTTGATATGATCCGTTGCGGCGATTTCTACGCGTTAAAGCTCGATCACTTAGAATCTTTGGTTGCTGCGATCCGTTGCAGCACTTTTTTGGGAGCGGGATATTTCAAATTATCATCGATTTATTCGTTATTCACTATATCTTTGATCTAAGGGTAATTTTTTTTGATCCCGTAGATCAATAAAATGGAGCAAATAGTTTTAATTACATCAGCTTAAGATTGCATGTAATATAAATAATCAAACAAACAAAATATTAAGCTGATGAACCTCTGCCCCCTGATTTTTGAACCGTCTGTGGGACCTAACGACATCCCTCCGTTCTTGTTGGCGTGATCGTCGGCCATCCCCCTGTCAGCAGACGTTCCCGTGGGGGCCTCTGCATGCTGTCGGTGTGACACCCCCCATCGGAACGCCTTGCGTCGAGGGGGTATCGCGTCGGAGGGAATCGCTGCCCCACCTGATAGGGGGAGAGCACCTGATTGGTCGGGCGTCGGCGAATTTCGCCCCCATGTCCCTTTTTCATATCGCGTTGAATCGTCGGAGCACCGGCCTCGAATCACCGGGGGGGTTCCCTGATCCGCCACCCCCCGTCGGGGGTCCCCTTTTTCGGCATGAGCGTCGCCCCCCTCCTGTCAAGGGGGGCTGTTTTGCCTCCCCCATCCTGTCGAGGGGGCCTGCCTCCGGATCACTGTCGGGGGGGCCTCCAGGCGCTCTGTCGGGGTGGCACCGCCCCCCTCCCGGAGCGCCGCCTCCTGTCGGGGGAAGGTCATGCTACTTCGGAGAACTGCGTCGGAGTGCCGCCGCGATTCGCCCCTCCCTGTCGGGGGCACCTACCGGCCGCCCGTCCCCCCGGTGGGAGGGGATCCCCGATCTGCCGTCGCCCCCTGTCGGGGGGCAGCCTGTCGACGTCGGGACCTCCAGGCGCCCCCCGTCAGGGGCGGCCTCCTTACGCAGTCCCCTCCATCGAGGGGGGCTCCGCCCTGATCGCCTCCCCCAATCGAGAGGGGCACATCCCCTATCCCCCCTATCGAGGGGGGCCGTGAGAATCGTCACCCCTGTCAGGGGGTTCTGCCCGGCGGCGATCTCAGAAGGGAGCCCTGTTCCCCACCGTCGAAATCAATTGGGAAGGGGAAAAGCCCCCTTTAACGTGATGATGGGAAGGTGGAAAGGGGGAGTCTTTTAGACTCCCCTGGCTGCTTTTTCCCCCTTATAAACTCTAATTAGGATTAGGGGAGAGAAGAGGCTTGGGTTTTTCCTGATGGACCAGAAGCCCAATAATTAAATAAATAATAAAACAGATGGGAATTTCTTTGGCTAAAGGGCCTACAGCCCGCAGACAGCCCGCGAGCCTCTGGCCCTATGCCAAATTTTATTTTAAATTCAAATAAAATCCAATTTAACCCTGAAAATTCTGGAAAAATCCAAAAAAATCATGGAATATCAGACTGATGTTATTGTGTTTGATTAACTCTTTTTAGAGTTTCTGGCGCAAATTAAAATTTTATTTAATGAATTTTATGTTTAATTCATTAATTATCGCTTTATTTTTTATTTGGATTTAAATAAATTTTAATTTACATTTAAATCATTACATGGATCCTGAGACAGCTCTGTCGTTAGGTTAGTTATCTAACCTAACGGGTAATGACATTTTCTCGTGGTCCAAGTAACGTTTTAACGTAAATTTAATATATTTATCCAATAAAATTGCATGCGATGTTGAATAATTGTATTGATTATGCCTGTGTGTTTGTGTGGTTGATTTTTATATTGCCTGTAGCATATATAACCTGCGTGGATGTTATAAATAATTTAGTTTTGTGGTTTAGGATCGGCCATTTTGATACACATCTTTACATTTCTCTCTTTCTTTTTCTGTTTTGAGAGAATTGTAGTGAGGTTATAATGTAAAATGATTATAACATGCTAATAGACCGAAGCTCAGCCAAATTGAAGACGAAGATGAACTCTGCAATATGCTGTGACCTAAAATGGGTTTGCAATTTGTATATTTCTCTTTTGTATTTCATCTTCATGGACTGTATTCGGACACTTTTTGGACATTTTTATTTCTAAGTGTATCTGGTCGATACCCACATGACTGATTATTTGTTTATTTCTGCGTGAATTTATTTTTCACAAATATTAATACATGCATATTTAATTGCATAAATAAATGGCAATATTGACGAGCATTGATTTTGATGTACTGGATGCGACAGTAAAGAACTATCTGAGCTGTCGGGTGAACCTGAAGTTACACCTGCGCTCAATGGCTCTTTTGAGTACGAATCTGGCTCCTACTACTGTGCATGCGGCCCCAGCAGCGGCCCAGGTTACTTCAACCGCGACCCCTGAAGCGGCGCAGTCATCTGTCTCTTATATAGATAATGCGAAGGCCATTATCTACATTAGGAGACACAAAAATCGGACCTTAAAAGGCGAATATCTGACAGTAGAGGATCCACTTGAGTTGTGGAGGACACTGGAGGCACGTTATAAACATCAGATTTATGTTATACTGCCCCGTGCTAGTTATGAGTGGAAAACCTTCGACTTAGGATTTCAAGTCCGTGTCTGAGTATAACTCAGCACTCCATAATATCACCTTACGCCTGAAGCTGTGTGGTGAAGAAGTCTCGAAGCAACACATGTTGCAAAAGACTTTCACGTCTTTCCATGAAAAGGATGCAATCCTCATGAAAAGGATGCAAGCCCTGCTGGGACTGCTCCTTTTCTTGAAGCCCGTCTTGTTTCTTCCCAGAAGATGAAGAACAAGAAGAAGGCCAGAAATTACAAGTGTAAAGCTGTGATGTAACCGGCTAGAGGACCTTCACAGAACAATAACTACAACCGGGAGAAGAAAAAGAATACGTGGACAGGTAACAACAATGGCCAATTGTCTATTCCCAAGAAGAACTGGGTGGATAAGTGCCATAGATGTGGCATGACTAGACATTCGTCCAAGAACTGCCGCACTCCACGTAATCTCCAGGATCTTTATCAGGCGAGCCTGCAGCCTCTTCCTGAAACAAATCTGGTTGAATCTCATCCTTCAACCAAGCTAATCGCAAAAGACTTCGATCACGACGACTTGCTCGACTGAGTCTTATCTTAGTTTGCTTTTATATATGCATTTTAAATACTAGTTTACTTCATCTGTATTTTCTTTTTAAACTAAAAACTTTATGAATGCATATTTAGCTTTATTTTATAAAGTCTAGTCATTCAAATATATAGATGAAGTGTGATATATTATGGACAGTGCCTCGATGCACTGATGAAGCATTAAAATTGCTCCCACATACAAGAGACTATAAGATGCAAATTTCTCTCCTTAATCATGTAGGAATCTCCCAAGTTTCAAGGATATTTCGTTTAAAACGAACATACCTTGGAAACTATGGATAATAATAGTGAATATCTTTATATAACTCGTTAAACGGATGGCAAAAGGACCATCTGCGCATGATTCGTTGGACCCCCGTTGGGTCCCTATCATTATAGATATTCATCCTATAAAAAGCCAACTTGATTGTGCACCAGAAGTGCCTTTCATTGCCAGAATTTTCAACTCTGGCACAATAGACTTGGTCATCCTGGATCAGCGATGATGGACGCATCATAAAATGAATCCCTTGGAGAACCTGAAGATTCTTCAAATGGTTGAGTCTCATTGTCCCCCTTTGTCAAAAGGGAAAACTTATAGAGAGACCTTCCCTCCAGAAAGTGGGATTAGAGTCTCCTGACTTCATTGAGAGAAAACATGGTGACCTTTGCAGGCTTATTCACCCTGCAAGTGGCCCATTTTGGTACTTCATTGTACTGATAGATGCATCTACTAGATGGTCTTATATGTGCCTTTTTGTCCACCCGCAATCTAGCTTTCTTAAAAGCTGATAATGTGGGTGAATTAACTACACATGTCTTTCAAGACTACTACCAAGTATCTGGCATTGAAATTAAACATCCTGCAGCATGTTCATACTCAGAATGGGTTATCAGAGTCTCTGATAAAGAGACTCCAATGGATTTCACGTCCATTGTTAAAACCCAGTTGCCTGTGGATGTTTAGGGATACGCCATACAACATTCCGCATTGCTTATCACGATACGGTCCTCTCGTGTCATTATCTTATAACTGATGCCGCTTGCTTATGGTCCACTACCAAACATATCTCATTTGAGAGTGTTGGGATGTGCCAATATTTGTCCCCATAGCTCCACGTCTTGATAACTGTGAATTTGATGAGCAAAGTCTCATTAAAATAGGCACGCAGTCTAAAGAGTCCTGAAGCATCTGAGACCATATCATGAGACACAAAAGTCCTAATCTCCTAATGTTCCGCATACTATTTTTGTGTGAAGATGAGATCTAAAAGATCCTTCAAATTCAGACTAAAGTAAATCAATTGGCGGATAAATTCACGGACAACCCTAAGATTGTTCGTTCACACGTCCCTGCTACCAACACGCCGGCTAGGATTGACATCCCCAAAGATGGATGCAATCCACCGACAGTAGAATTGGATGTACCTCAATTGAAAAGAGGACACCCGCTAGGTTCAGAAAATAAATTTACTCGAACGAGGAAGATTCTTGGATATATTAAAATGATCCCACCACAGGATGCTGAGCTCAGACCAGTAACCTCTTCCCTCTTAATTTTCCCTGTAGAGGAAATAATAGGATAAACATCATTTTATTACGTACGTACTGGAGAGGTACTAGACAGATATAGCACAGTCGACAACGATGATTTTGCTTTCGCTATTACCGTTCACGTCGCTGAATACGATGATGATGTTCCACCCGCTTTTCTATAGCATAAACGCATAGATTGGCCAAAGTGGGATGAGGCAATAAGAGTAGAGCTGGACTCACTCTTGAAAAGCAAATTCTTTGGACCAATAGTCCATACATCTGAATGTGTAAAACCTGTGGAATGTAAGTTGGGTTGTCATAAATAAATGAAGGAAATGTGATCATTTCCTATTTCATACTAAGCTTAACGTCTCTGGAAAAGCCAAGAAATGAAGTTCATGGACGTTGTGACTGCATGTCTATACAACAATATAGATATAAAGATCTATATGAAACTTCCAAAAGGATATACTCTACCCCCAGAGATGAAAAAGAGACGTAGGAACATCTTCTCTATAAAGGCTTTAAAGATCATTATATGATTCTAATAGGTTCTCCTGCAGAGACCATTGAAATATTAGATACCTGGTCAAAACAGGGTATTGTCTCGGCTTACAGATTAAAACACCTTTTGTGGTGGAACCCTTTTATATTTTTCATATACCAGGAGTTTATGAAGAAAGATGCCCATTTGCAATCTATTAAAAATGGATGCTTATTTATGACCCCTTCCCGTCGCTGGAAGCGGGGGAGGACATCCTAGGTCATGAAGAGCATAGCTCTAGTGTACTAGATACACTCCTTTATCTGGCCACGTGTCTCTATTAGAACGTCTGTAGTAAAGCTGTTAGCAATGTATAGTGCTGCCCTGGAGAGCATCACTGGACCAAGGATAAGATGCTCCTGTGTAACTTTCAAGGGTCGAGGAATATATATCGCATATGCAGGTTTACAGATCATCGCAATGACTAAGCACAAATGGTCGGTCACCTCCTAAAGCTCTTCAAATCATTCTCCAAAGTCTACATCTTCTGAGAAGCTCGTCATCTAAGAAGCAAGCTAAGAAGACGCTCAGCCAGGTCCAGCAGTACCTTACATACACAGTGATGACTGAGAAAAAGAATTCATTCGTGGAGTAATCTACCGACATCGAAGAGCGTACCACTCTAGAGCGCCACTACCTTCCAGTAGCCGCTAGATATGAGTGAAACTTGTATAGATGAATGATGATTTTATTTGCTTTCAGAACATGATGATGTATAGACAAATAAGAAATGATTGTATAGATACATAGGAGATCTTCAAGCTTGAAGCTTATACATATCAGGGGGAGTTGATATTAGAGTTGTATTCTTTTCTCTTAGCTATGGATTTTCTCACTGGGTTTTCCATAGCCAAAGGTTTTAATGAGGCAACCTCATTTAACTCAGGACCCTAAAGTGTCCACCCCTAATGAAAGCTTAAAGACCTCCAAGCCTGAAGCTTGTACGGATCAGGAGGAGTAACCTGTGGGTTGCACTCTTTTTTCCTTAAGCTGTTGGATTTTCCCACTGGGTTTTCCACAGCTAAGGTTTTAAAGAGGCAAACACGATTACTTTGGATCCAGAAGTTTCCACCCCTTACATTATACGCTAAGACCAAAGTAATGGATGGATAAGGGGGAGTGTTATGAATGAGGGAGGCCTTTAGCCTCCCCTCATCTTTATCCCCCATCAATCCCCATCAAGCTTACTAATGGGGACCTTTGATATTCCATGTCCTTTCATATTCTACTATTATGAATAAATAGAGAACCATGGCTTTGTGCCATGGTTACTCATTCTTTTGATTTTCCAACACAATGGTCTTTTGTTGTTTTTTTTTTCTTAACATGAATGCAGGTGTTGGGCAATAAATCTGTATCATTATGTGTGGAGAATAGAAGTAGTATGATATTGCATGATAAATTTTGACGATCTGTAATTTTTTAACTTGAAAACTCTCTTGAACATTATCAATAAAGTGATTCAAACAAATGACTTCCTTTTTCAACACTTGTTGCATCCTAAGCCTTAATGAGATACTGCTCAAAATAAAGGGATATTTCCTGGTAAAGCACTAGACAATTACCATTGACACATGATGCTTCCTCCAATTAGTCTATTAGATACAGAAGCCCGAAGTTAACATTAACACAATGACAACCTTTAGTTCTCATAAAAAATGCAGTTCGAAAATAAGTGGTCATGTAACTCTTCGTTCCTATAGCAGAGAATACATGGATTACCACACAGATGATAACCCTTTCTTTGCAAAGTATCATGCAAAGTATCAACTGTATTTAGTTTCTACTATATAGCCAAGACAGTGGTTATACTTTGACTTTGGGTGGGATGCCTCCATGCCTACTCTACAGTGGTCTTTGTGCCATCAAATTCAGTTCAAAAATTGATATATAGTGTGACTTCACTCTAAAGACACCATGACTGCTCCATCCATCTCCAAGATCTAATGTGTCTCTCAGCATTATAAGTGAAATACATCAACATATCAATTTAATTAAGGCAAGCATCTGAGAGTCAACTATGATAGGAATTCGTATCTGATTAGGAAAAGAAAAGCGATAGAATTCAATGTTGTGCGGTGAAGGCCCATCAATCGCTACACAGCACATCGAAATAACACAAGATCGTGTGGATCGAGAACAAACGATAAGCAGTAAACAAAGAGAGCACAATCAAGATTGCTTTTAGGCCATGGACGGCCAAGGGGGAACACCGGTGAACTTTATTACGAAAGGGAGATCGATACAAATCTTCTCTATTCGTCCAACGAAGAAGAAGCACACACGATCTCTCCAAAAGTTCACGCTACAATCTCTCACAAAGTTGGCTCTCACAATGACGTCTCTCTCCAAAGATACAAATGTGTTCTACACGAAACCCTAACCAAAAACCCCCTATTTATAACCCTAGGTTATAATAGGTGTCATCATTGGCTAAGGTCTCCTATCGGATACAGATCCCGACATTTTTGGGATACGATCCAATCGCCGCTCTATGCAATTAATGCCGCCGCAACCTAGTGGGCCAGACGTCGCTTCCTTGTGGGCCGCATCCCAATGGGCCCCCTTCGACCGATCGACCTTCCTTTCGTGCCGAGCGACCTTAGTGCCGAGCCTTGTGTACGAGCCTTCTTCCTTTAAGCCTCCATATGACCGATCGACCAAACACGGACTCTAACCGCGATACGACTGAATTACCCAATGCCGAGCGATCGACCTTCAGACTCGAACTGACGATCGTTCGACCCAATGCCGAGCGATCGACCTTCAGACTCGAACTGACGACCGATCGACCCAATTGTGCTAATGAAGCCACATTCCCAGCATCCTTGTATCTGACTTGTGCAGAGTCAGATAGGTCAAATCAAGGCACAGTCGAGTTATCCCTGCACAAGATAACTTATCTGCCAATCAACTGCTTCTTATGCATCGAATCGAGCCAACTTCTCCACAAATATCCACCTTGGCGAGATTCGAGCCTCTGTCCAACAGATAACCCTCACTGACCTTGGTTGAGCATCGAATGGTGTTTCCCCCTTATTTGTTTCGAAGAACCAAATGTCCCAAATGACCAAATGCTTCGCCAGAGCTACGAATGTCTCCTCCTAAGACTGGCTGACTCTCTCGAGTCTTAAATGGCTCCCCTGAGCCTCAATGCCCCATCCTGGGGCCGACGTCAACTTCTTTGAGGAACCACATTGAGCAAGTCCAAACAATGCTTGAACTTGACTCCCGATACGATTTCTGTCAGCATGTCCGCCGGGTTGTCATTTGTTCCGATCTTCAACAAGTTGATGTCATCGTCGTCTTCTCCCACATAGTCCCTGACAAAGTGGAATCGAACATCGATATGCTTCATACGGGCATGTAAGACTTGATTCTTAGCAAGTGCACTGCACTCTGGCTATCACAATGGACATCGTACCTCACTTGGTAGACTCCCAGATCATCCATCAGAGCAATCAGCCATATTGTCTCCTTCCCCGCTTCATTCAATGCCATATACTCTGCCTACATAGTAGACAGGGCCACCGTAGACTGAAGGATACTCTGCCAACATATTGGAGCGCTAGACAGGGTGAAGACGTAGCCTGTCATCGATCGCCTCCCATACAAGTCACCTGCATAGTCGGAGTCGACATACCCGATAGTGTGTGGACCATGAACACTTCGGCTGTATGTCAGTCCGACGTCTACTGTACCATTGATGTAACACAGGATCCACTACACTACTTGCCAGTGCTCTCTTTCGGGGTTGTGCACGCATCTATTCACCATGCTGACTGCATGTGATAGATCCGGTCGAGTACATACCATTGCATACATCAAGGCCCCTACCGCATTGGCATACGGTATGCTCGTCATGAGCTTCTTCTCTTCTTTGTTCTTCAGACACTGCTCGGCACTGACCTTGAAGTGAGGTGCTAGCGAAGTGACTACTGTCTTCATCTTCTCACAGCCAAACCTCTGTATAACAGAATTCAAATAGCGACTCTGCGAAAGATGAACTGTACCTTCACTTCGATCTCTTGTGATCTCCATCACAAGAATCCTTCGTGCCTCGCCTAGATCCTTCATCTCAAATGCAGAACTCAATTGAGACTTCAATCTCTGAATCTCCTCTTTATTTGATGACGCTATGTGCATATCATCGACATAAAGCAGAAGATAGATAAAGGACCCGTCAACCAGCTTCCGGTAGAACATGCAATGATCACAGGGACTACGTACATACCCTTGATCATCCATCATAAAGCGTTCAAAATGCTTATACCACTGCCGTGGTGATTGCTTCAACCCGTAGAGTGACTTCTTCAGTCGACATGCACGACCGTCATCACTCTCATAGCCATCTGGCTGAGCCATATAGATCTCCTCTTCGAGCTCTCCATGCAAGAATTCCATCTTGACATCCAACTTCACCAGTTTAAGGACGTACCGTGCAAGCAATGCCAACAAGATCCGAATCGAGCAACGCTTAACCACAGGCGAGAATACTTCATTGTAATCTATACCTTCTCTTTGTGCGAAGCCCTTCGCTACGAGGCGAGCTTTGTAGCGAACATATCCTTATTCGACTCCTGGCTTCTTGGTGTAGACTCATTTACACCCAATTACCTTCTTGCCCTTTAGAAGCTCCACGAGATCACATGTGTCTTTCTTTGCCAATGATTCCATCTCTTCGTCCATCGCACTTTTCCACGGCTCTGGGTCTTCGGATTACTCCACCTCGTTGAACGAGTTGGGAACATCGATACATACTGTGGGAAAGGAAAATGAAACCAACTCCGAGTATCTCGCAGGTTTTCTTATCTTACACCTTGGTCTCGATACTACGATAGAATCCTTCGACTGAATGACCCTTGGAGACGAGCTATCTCCACCAACAGAGCTTGAGCCACTAACTACATCATTGACGGTCTAGAGCCCGCCTTCTGCTACGTCTGGTGTGGGTCGATCTGAGTCGTCGATCGGCCGTTGTAGAGTATCAGACACATTATAGTAGACCTGCTTCAATTGTGTCTGTTAGACCTTCACCTTTGGCTCATTCTTCTTCTTCAGTAACGTCGACTCATCAAACGGTACATCTCTGCTCAGGATCACCTTCCTCTATGTCGGACACCATAGTTGATATCCCTTGACACCACTACTGAAGCCCAAGAAGATGACTTTCTTGGCTCTAGCGTCGAGTTTGTCTTTCTTGACGGCATAGTAACTCGGACAGCCCCAAACTCGAAGTGATCCATAGTTGGAAACTGGCTTTCCCGACCATACCTCCAAGGGAGGTCTTCCCTCCAATGCAGCAAATGGTAGCCGATTGACCAAGTAGGTCGCATACGCCAGGTCCTCTGCCCAAAACTCCTTCGATAGGTCAGTAATTGACAGCATGCATCGAACTTTCTCCAGCAAGGTTCGATTCATCCTCTTTACTACCCCATTCTGCTGCGGCGTACCAACAACGATGTAGTGTCTCGCATCCCTTCCGATCTGCAGAACTTCTCGAAGAGATATAACCCATACTCACCACCGTTGTCACTTCGCAGACGCTTGATTTGTCGACCAGTTTGAGTCTCAACCAGCTTCTTTCACACGATGAAAGTGCTAAGTTCTTGGTCCTTTGACTTCAACGGAAACACCCACACCATGCGTGAGCAATCATCGATGAACGACACAAAGTAGTGTTTTACTTCCCATGAGGCCATCCTCGATGGACCCCATACGTCGGTGTGTATATAGTCAAGCGTTGCTTTCGTACTATGGATGGCTGTCCCAAATGAAGCACGTGTCTGTTTCCCAAATACACAGTGCTCGCAGAACTCGATATTCCCGGTCTTGGCTCCCTAAGACGACCCTCAACGATAAGCTTCTGCAACGCTTTCTCGCCCACATGACCTAGTCGCATGTGCCATAACATTGAGTCGTCCTCCTTAGCCTCACGAGTCAGAGCCGCTGTGCCAGTTACGACCGAGACATCCAAGTAATAGAGGTTGCCTTGACACTTCTCCTTCATCACGATCATTGCTCCTCTGTTCACCCTCAGAGCTCCATTCTCTAAGGTCACTCGACATCCATTGGATTCGAGTGAGCCGAGAAATATGAGATTACGTCTTAGGTCGGGAACAAAGCGCACCTCTTCGATGTCTCGTGTAACACCGTCGACCATCCTCATCCGTACTGTCCCGACGCCTGTCGTACTACAAGCTCGGTCGTCGCCCAGCAAGACCGTACACTTACCACCTTCCCAGAAGGACGTAAAGTACTCTCGATGTGGCATCATATGGAACGAGCACCCTGCATCGAGCACCCAACCATCTGACGTTCGCCCTCCGAAGCACCAACCAATACATACTCCTCGACCTCAACACCCCTAGCTATGTTGGCAGTTGAGTCATGCTTCTTCTTCACCTTGGGGCAGTCTCTGACCCACTGTCCTCTTTCTTTACTAAGTAAGCAAGTGAAAATCTTCACTGATCATAAAAATTTGAAATACATATTCACTCAAAAGGAGCTGAATATGGGACATCTTAGATTGTTAGAGTTGATGGCTGACTACGACATCGACCTTCAGTATCATCCGGGGAAGGTGAATTCGTACCTGACACTTTGAGTCATCTACCAGAGGTGATGATTCTTACATCTCAGTGGGAGTTAAAGCAGGATCTACGGGGGATGTGTATAGAAGTTGTTTTTCTGGGAGTCAGCTCATCATTGATGAACATGCAGATTCAGTCGATGATTATAGATCGGATTAAGGTCGCTCAAGCTGGAGATGTTAAGTTGCAGAAGATCAGAGAGCAGGTTGAAGCAGGACTCCGGACTGATTTTCTTATTCATGAGGATGGATACCTGAGATATGGAAGTAGGATCTGCGTACTTGCAGGGGATATCAGAGAGGAGTTGATGAATGAGGCTCATAGTTCACCTTATTCTATTCATCCTGGTGGTACGAAGATGTACAAAGATCTTCGTCAGAATTTCTGATGGCACGAAATGAAGAGAAGCATGGCACGGAGCATTGCCAAGTGTCTTGTGTCTCAGCAAGTGAAGGCAGAGCATCATCGCACTGCTAGACTGCTATAACCTCTACCGATCCTGGAGTGGAAGTGGCAGCACATCACGATGGACTTCGTGACTGGCTTACCTCGTAGCACCAAGCAGAACGACGCGATATGGGTCATCGTTGATCGATTGACCAAGTCTGTGCACTTTATACCATTTCGAGTGGGTCAATCCACGGAGATACTAGCAAGAAAGTATATGGAGGTAATGATCTAACTCATACCTTTATAATTCCTGCTAGTAAAAGTTGTGATGTGTAACATGTCGTGTAGGAAATCGTACGACTACAAGGAGTTCCCGTGAGCATTGTATCTGATCGAGATACGAGATTCATGTCTCAGTTCTGGAAGAGTCTGCAGACCAATCTGGGTACCTGTCTGAAATTCAGTACTGCGTATCACCCGCAGACGGATGGACAGTAAGAGCATACCATACAGATCTTGGAGGATATGCTGAGAGCCTGCATGCTGGGTCTCAAATGCTCATGGGAGGATCATCTGCACCTGGTGGAGTTCTCCTACAATAACAGATATCAGGCAAGCATTGGCATGGCGCCATTTACTGCTCTCTACGGGAGGAAATGTCGATCACCACTGAGTCGGGATGACCTTGGTGATAGAGAGTTGTTGGGACCAGAGATGATAGTCGAAGCGGTTGATGTTGTACAGGATATCAGGGACAAGATTCGAATCGCCCAGGACTGTTACAAGCATTGGACGGATGCTAAACAGTGTCCTCTAGATTTTCAGCCGGGAGATCAGATCTCCCTGAATCGAGGAGTGATCCGCTTTGGGAAGCGAGGTAAGCTTAGTCCGAGATACATTTGACCCTTCGATGTGCTAGAGCGAGTTGGAGAGGTAGCTTATCGCCGAGCACTGCCACCATACTTAGAGGGAGTTCATGACATCTTTCATGTATCCATGCTCCGTCATTATATCAGCGACCCTTCTCACGTTGTGGACTACTCAGAGATTACAGTTCGGTCAGATCTGACGTACGAGCAGCGACCAATAGAGATCTTGTAGGAGAATAATGCCCTCCAGGCTATTTATCTCTGTGTGAATAGCACAAACGTCTTGTTCGAAATAACAGTAAGCTGTTTGGTAATGATTTATCTAAGTTATTCTATAATGTAGTTAACATTAGATATCAACTTAAGTAAAGTCCTGAGACTTTATGCAAGGCCAAACAGGTATCGAGATGAGTATCTCGATCATGGAGAAATGTTTGACCGTCTGTAGCATTAGTCTAAAAGGGTTCGTGGTCGTAGATGTTTCGAGACAAGGATATCGAAACATCGGATAGACCATTGTGTCTTGGTCTTCACCGTTAAAGCGGTGGCGATGATCTCATGATCGTTCGACTTGGCGAAGTCAGAGACGAGACACATGTGCTCATTAGAGAATGAGTTCACTGAACGATCCACAAGAGTTATCATATGGTTACATTGACCAATCTGTCAATGATAACTCTTAGTGATGATAGGCTAGTTGGTCTTTTGACTTGAGGTCATTTTAACGAACCTGTGCGCGAACGGTGCCACTTAGATCACTGACCTGACTTCGATGCTAGGCTTGTTGAAAGGTCTTTGATTGGGTGACACTTGAAGCGTACGAGAAGAGTAATGACCAAGAGAGGATTCGTCTCTCACGGTCAATGGGAGTTAGTGTCGTAGAGTTAGTTCGGTCTTTAGTAAAAACTCTGCGCAGAGTATGTTGGAAGAAGTCCAACATTAGTTGACTAAAGATCGATAGAAACTAACCGGTGTCAAGTTATTAGGGTTGACAGTTTGACTGTACCTTAGACTTGATCTACATGACATGGTTAAGACGAAGAGACTATAACTGCGGAATTCATCACGGAAACAGTCAGGGTGTTCCCGACAATACTCATGTCAAGGAGTTTACCACATAATGATGATTCCTGAAGCAGGGACGGCATCCACTGCTCGTGGTCACTGCCGTATAGGGCTTCGAGCCCAACCTGTTGTAAGGGTCAGGCTGTAGGGTCTCACACAGAGTGCGATCTTCGTCTAGTAATAGGTAGAAATTAGTTAGGGAGAATATTTTGCATTTTTGATACAAGGGATGGAATAATTGCATTTGATGCAATATGGTAATTTAAGACTAGATAGTGACTATTTTACATTTGATGCAAAAGAGATTAAATATGTTTTAAATTGTTTAAAACAATATTTAATAATATAAACGCAAGGAAAAGTTCACGGATTAGACGGGAATGTCCCGGTCTAGACCCGGGTTCGAACGGCGTCCAAATCGGACGCCAAATGCTCAACTTATGCCCAAAACAGCCAAATGGCTCAGTCTGGCTCAGACCAGGTTAACCCAGGCTAGACCAGGGTCTGACTTGGGCACCTGGCCCACCAGGCTGGGTGCCAGGCCACTGGGCCTGGGCCCGCGCCCAGGCCCAGGCGCCTGGGCGGGCGCCTGGGAGCCCAGGCGCCTGGCGCCAGGCTGGCGCCTGGGCGCCCGTACCCAGACTTGGGCGCCCGTGTCCAGGTCTGGGCCTGGGTGCCTAGTCAGCAGTTTTAGGTTGTGGGGCCCACAGGCTGGGCCCCACCTCAGGGTGCAGAACCCTAGGTTTGATGGCAGATTTTGACGGCTCAGTTTTTGCGAAAAACTAGCCGTGGGCTGAACTTTGAGCAATTAATTGGAGGGTCAAACGACCTCCGATTGACGAACGGTTTTTTCCTATGCGTTCACCGTTGAACACCCTTCAAATTGATAGCTTGTATCAATCATGAAGCTCAACGGTGAGTGAGTTAAAATTCACGGAAGTTTGCACTTTGTGAAGTGCAAACTAACTTGATTTTAATTAACTCAAACTAATAGTCCCACATCGGATTTTGAGAGAAGGGGAGCAGTCAGCTGCCTATATAAATAGGGGTCTGCTCTCTTCCTCAAAACTCGTCCCAAGTTCTAGATCTGAGCGGCTCTCGTAAATGTTGGAGCACGCTCGGATCTAAGCTTAAATTAATATTTCTTCTATCTCCCTAAAATTTCTGCCTTTCTCCTGAGGGCTCTAGCAAAGCCGCAAAGGAGTTCGGATTCGGATCCCAAATCTAGGCGGAGGTTTCACTCTCGTGAAACTTTCTTCGGTGGTTGGTTGGCTCGGCGACACGGGATTGATCGCCTCGGGATGCGGAGCGGTTCGAGGAGCGGTTCGGGGAGCGGTTCGAGGAGCAGCTCGGCGTGGGACGGGGAGCGTCTCGGAAGACGGTGCGGAACATCTCACCTGATCCAGGGCTGAGATTCCGGGTATGTGTTTAGCATTAGTTTAATTTAATCGCAGTAGGTTAGATCCTTCTTGGGATGGTCAGATCCATCCCAAGTTGGCTTACATCTTGGCTAAGGGTCTTGGACCTTAGGGTTAAGTTAAAATTGTTTTAACTGTATGTTAATTAGATTAACAAGTTTTTCTTCCGCTGCAATTGTTTTTCTGTCTATGTTCCGTCCGACTTAGGACGGGACTAGAGTTTTTGTGCTCTAAGGGTACCGCGCAAAACCCTACAGTGGTATCAGAGCCTAGGTTTGCGTAGTCGATCTATCACTGCGATTTCATTAAACCTGTTAATGCTTTTAAAATACTTTTAAATTTTTTTAAAGTTATAAGATAATTTTAAAATGTTTTTGATGTTCAAAATTCTGTGTGATAAATTTTTTTGAACATGAAAATATTAAATGACGTTTTAAAATTTATGTGATAATTTTAAAACTAATTTTAAATCTTTAAAAGTTTAAAGTTATTTTGGATGCCTAAAAATTTTTATATGATAAATTTTTTAAGCATGGAAATTTTAAAATGGTGTTTTAAATTTATGTGATAAATTTAAAATTGATTTTAAGGCTTTCAATTTATGCGATAAGTTTAAAATGTTTTTGGATGTTTAAAAATTGTATGTGATAAATTTTTGAATATAGAAAATTTTTACAGTGATGTTTTAAATTTATAAGATATTTTTAAAACTGTTTTTAAAAGTCTAAAATTGTTTATGCGATAAAATTTAGTCTATTTAATTGTTAAATAGTTGTACACTTTCATTTTATGCGATAAAATTAGTGTAGCTTTATTTTAATGGCTAGTTCCTCTTGTCCCTTATTTGATAACACAAGACAACCCTTTAGGTTGGCCATTAAAAATGATTAAAATTTATTAATTGAATTTTAATGACATGCTATGTTTTAATAAAACATTAACAATGCTTCAAGACCTAATTCCTGATTAGGGTAGTCCTTTGAATGAAAATCTTAATTCTAAGTGTTATTATTAATTCTCATTAAAGGACTTCGCTTTTAGCGTTGTTAATAAAATTTATTAAAATCCTAATGATGATTAGGATAGCACGTGAACCTTATAGTTGATAAGGACTTAATAAAAGTTATTAAACAAATCCTAAAATTTTGAATTTAAGGATTCAACTAGTTGATAGGATTAATTAGTTGTTAATAAAAGCTGTTTAGTCTATGGCATACATACAAAAATGACAAGCTTCATTCAATGGACCATGATCCAGTCAATGTGCTTGGCTAAGAGTTCTGGATTACCCTTTAAGGGATAGTGATCCTGGCTTAGTCAATTCCCTTGCTGTGTTTCGCTGGACCGCAATGTCGCGAATCATGATTGTATGACACCCTGGACTATATCTAAGTCAAATACGTTAATGATATTTTTCAAGATTAGCCATAGCCCTCCTTGTTTTAGGGGTTGGCAACTATAGGACCCGTGTTATAGTTGTTGAGCTACACTCAAGCTTAACATGGCAATCTTATAGAAACCAATTCCTTAAATACATAAGATGAAATCTTGACTGGACCCAAACCGACGTTGTCGTGAATACACCGAGCACCGGCGTAAGTTGAGTCAGAGATGTAGTCTGACTAGATGCAGTCTAAGATCTGACCCAAACCGACGTGTCGTGAATACACCGAGCGGCGGGGCAAGTCAGACTAGACACGAAAACAAGGGTCCGACTTGACTAGACATTGTGATTTGGATGAGCACACTCATGATCACAAATGGCTAGGGGCAAAAACCAATAAGAGAGTCATATCTGATATGATCGATGAAGAGTCATCTTCCGATCGCAGAGTCAAGCAACTTGTTGAGCTACACTCAAGGTTGCTAGGCTCACGGCGATTGGACCTCTTACCCATTAATTTTAATTCGATTAAATCGTTCGTTATTAAGCTTTGAAACGATCGTAAAAATAGTGGGAAGATATAGATAGATAAAAGCCATTCTACCTATATTTAATATTGAACATATGCTAAACTAGGGCAAGACTATGTTTACGGAAGGAATCAACTTACAATATTTTAATCGAATTAGTTAACTGGTCGAACAGATTGATTAACCGAATATCAAGTTAACTTCTAATTGATAGGATTAAACTATATTCTCATTGACATATTATAATGACCTTCTAAAGAACAGACTTAAGAAATATGATTTCATTAAGTTCTGGGTCCAACAATAAATTCACGCTACATGTCACTCGTCTATATATGAGGCAACTTGAACATATAGGATATTCGAAGTATGTTTCTCCCTACAACTTGTCGAGCTACCCTCAAGGTTGTATGGACAAACAATTTATATCCGCAAAGTTCGAGAATTCGATCAAACTGTTTGAGTCGAATACGAGTGCATGAGCGGTGCAAGACTATGTATCCCAACCGGATCTTGAGACAAGCAACTTCTTGAGCTACACTCAAGATTGCAACTCTCAGGCGTTTGGATACATGAGATGCTTGCATAGCTATTTATTTATATTGGGCTATTTAATATCTAAATGTGATTTAGAAAAGGAAGAAGGCACTCCGGAAAATCAATTGAGAAAGTTAGTTTAATTTATCATTAGTAAAGGCATAAGTTAGAGGAAATGAAAATGTGACATATTTTGATGTCACGATTTCGTAATTATTGTTATACAAAAGGTTAACACATTTTGACGAATGTCGTCACATTGCTTCTGAAGCAATGAGTAATATGTATAATGATAATATATATATATTAAATGTTAATATATATAAACACACAATATAGTAGCAAACTTATATGGTAAAATAGACTAGGCCGTATCGAGAGACTAAGCTTCACAAGTCACATAAAGAGAGGTCTGACCTCTCGTATTATGAAGTCTACGGACACTTGTGAGTCTTATCCTCTTAGATATAATGGCCAAACCCCGTCTGTAAGACAGTGGGAGAATGAGTTGTCGAACTCAGTCTGGTACATACTGATGTACCCGAGTCTATATTAACCAAGATAAGTTATTCGTATATTTTATTAAGACACGTGTTCTTGATGAAACACACGTCTGATAAAATAAAGAACGAAATGACTAAATTATTTAAACTGATTCGATTAGATCGAATTGTCAAATACTTAGCTATATTAAATCTTGCGTAATTAAAAGAAAATATGATTTTCTCTCAGGTCAAGTCTGTTAACACATTATGTGTTAAAAGTATGAATCACACTGAGTTAGACTTGGTGCGATCCATAGCCAGTGACTCTGAGTTAAGTCCTCCCTTTGGGTTAAGTCCCAAATAGTAATGCCTAGGTTTTGATAATGTTCTGTGAGGACATTATCAATAAGATATTCATTAAATCAATCATAAGGAAGTTGTATAATTACTTGAATTTCGTGAGACGAAGAGTCAAGTTAAACATCATAACTGATGATGACTCAGTCAACTTCTAGGATAAAATTCGGACTAGTAACTCCGATTTAAAACTTGATGCAATCAGAATAGGTCCGTGTGCGTAAATAAATTTTGGAATTTAGTTTACGTGTCCAAGGAAAATGTTTCCTCACTTTCTGCAAGTAAATCTTTAAGTTGAAAGATTGGTGCAGAAAGAAAATAGTGAAGTACAATCTTGTTGGTCGAGAACGGTTTTCATATTAATTCCTATAAACGGATTATGTTGAAACCGTCTCGCCAGCAGATGTGTACAGATCTACTCGGACAAAACTCGATGTAAACGCTTAAGTTGACCATGAAAATTGGAGCATTCACTTATAAGTTCGTTTTTCTAAATATGATTTAGACGGACCAACTTATATGAATTAGCTAGATAGTTTTCAAGGTCAGTGGGAGCGTATAAATTACATACTAGGCATCAAAGGAATGGAACATATATTTTGACAAAGTAATCAAAAGGTTTGATACTTTATCAGAAATAGATATGAGCCATTTGAAATGACCAATAACTAATTTAAAATTATTATCGTAAGGTACGATGAATTGGATAAGATCCGAGTAAATAAAAATATTATGGATTCCGAAAAGACCAAGTGAATTATTTGAATGAGATTCAAATGGTTTGTCTAACATGAACATAGAAACCCCTTAAGTCTATAGTGTAAACGGTTTTAGCTGATCCACTCACGAAGGCTCTACCACATGAAGTCGGGAATACTTATGTGTAAAAACGGTATAAGATACCGAGATAAATGGGCCTGAGTACAAGTGGGAGATGTAGGAGAATAATGCCCTCCAGGCTATTTATCTCTGTGTGAATAGCACAAACGTCTTGTTCGAAATAACAATAAGCTGTTTGGTAATGATTTATCTAAGTTATTTTATAATGTAGTTAACATTAGATATCAACTTAGGTAAAGTCCTGAGACTTTATGCAAGGCCAAACAGGTATCGAGATTAGTATCTCGATCATGGAGAAATGTTTGACCGTCTGTAGCATAAGTCTAAAGGGGTTCGTGGTCGTAGATGTTTCGAGACAAGGATATCGAAACATCGGATAGACCATTGTGTCTTGGTCTTCACCGTTAAAGCGGTGGTGATGATCTCATGATCGTTCGACTTGGCGAAGTCGGAGACGAGACACATGTGCTCATTAGAGAATGAGTTCACTGAACGATCCACAAGAGTTATCATATGGTTACATTGACCAATCTGTCAATGATAACTCTTAGTGATGATAGGCTAGTTGGTCTTTTGACTTGAGGTCATTTTGATGAACCTGTGCGTGAACGGTGCCACTTAGATCACTGACCTGACTTCGAGGCTAGGCCTGTTGAAAGGTCTTTGATTGGGTGACACTTGAAGCGTACGAGAAGAGTAATGACCAAGAGAGGATTCGTCTCTCCCGGTCAATGGGAGTTAGTGTCGTAGAGTTAGTTCGGTCTTTAGTAAAAACTATGCGCAGAGTATGTTGGAAGAAGTCCAACATTAGTTGACTAAAGATCGATAGAAACTAACTGGAGTCAAGTTATTAGGGTTGACAGTTTGACCGTACCCTAGACTTGATCTACACGACATGGTTAAGATGAAGAGACTATAACTGCGGAATTCATCACGGAAACAGTCAGGGTGGTCCCGACAATACTCATGTCAATGAGTTAACCACATAATGATGATTCCTGAAGCAGGGACGGCATCCACTGCTCGTGGTCACTGCCGTATAGGGCTTCGAGCCCAACCTGTTGTAAGGGTCAGGCTGTAGGGTCTCACACAGAGTGCGATCTTCGTCTAGTAATAGATAGAAATTAGTTAGGGAGAATATTTTGCATTTTTGATGCAAGGGATGGAATAATTGCATTTGATGCAATATGGTAATTTAAGCCTAGATAGGGACTATTTTGCATTTGATGCAAAATAGATTAAATGTATGTTAAATTGTTTAAAACAATATTTAATAATATAAACGCAAGGAAAAGTTCACGGATTAGACGGGAATGTCCCGGTCTAGACCCAGGTTTGAACGGCGTCCAAATCGGACGCCAAATGCTCAACTTATGCCCAAAACAGCCAAATGGCTCAGTCTGGTTCAGACCAGGATAACCCAGGCCAGACCAGGGTCTGACCTGGGCACCTGGCCCACCAGGCTGGGTGCCAGGCCACTGGGCCTGGGCACAAGCCCAGGCACAGGCGCCTGTGCCCGCGCCCAGGCCCAGGCGCCTGGGCGCCTGCCCAGGCACCCAGGGCGGGCGCCCTGGGCCCACCAGGGCCCAGGCGCCCTGGGCGCCTGGGAGCCCAGGCGACCGCCTGGGCGCCTGGCGCCTGGCTGGCGCCTGGGCACCCGCGCCCAGACTTGGGCGCCCGTGCCCAGGTCTAGGCCTGGGCGCCCAGTCAGCAGTTTTAGGCTGTGTGGCCTACAGGCTGGGCCCCACCTCAGGGTGCAGAACCCTAGGTTTGATGGCAGATTTTGACGGCTCAGTTTTTACGAAAAACTAGCCGTGGGCTGAACTTTGAGTAATTAATTGGAGGGTCAAACGACCTCCGATTGACGAACGGTTTTTTCCTATGCGTTCACCGTTGAACACCCTTCAAATTGATAGCTTGTATCAATCATGAAGCTCAACGGTGAGTGAGTTAAAATTCACGGAAGTTTGCACTTTGTGAAGTGCAAACTAACTTGATTTTAATTAACTCAAACTAATAGTCCCACATCGGATTTTGAGAGAAGGGGAGCAGTCAGCCGCCTATATAAATATGGGTCTGCTCTCTTCCTCAAAACTCGTCCCAAGCTCTAGATCTGAGCGGCTCTCGTAAATATTGGAGCACGCTCAGATCTAAGCTTAAATTAATATTTCTTCAATCTCCCTAAAATTTCTGCCTTGCTCCTGAGGGCTCTAGCAAAGCCACAAAGGAGTTCGGATTCGGATACCAAATCTAGGCGGAGGTTTCACTCTCGTGAAACTTTCTTCGGCGGTTGGTTGGCTCGGCGACATAGGATTGATCGCCTCGGGATGCGGAGCGGTTCAAGGAGCGGTTCGGGGAGCGGTTCGGGGAGCAGCTCGGCGTGGGACGGGGAGCGGCTCGGAAGACGGTGCGGAACATCTCACCTGCTCCAGGGCTGAGATTCCGGGTATGTGTTTAGCATTAGTTTAATTTAATCGCAGTAGGTTAGATCTTTCTTGGGATGGTCAGATCCATCCCAAGTTGGCATACATCTTGGCTAAGGGTCTTGGACCTTAGGGCTAAGTTAAAATTGTTTTAACTGCATGTTAATTAGATTAACAAGTTTTTCTTCCGCTGCAATTGTTTTTCCGTCTATGTTCCGTCTGACTTAGGACGGGACTAGAGTTTTTGTGCTCTAAGGGTACCGCGCAAAACCCTACAGATCCTAGATCGATACCAAAAAGTCCTCAGGAACAAGACTGTTGATCTAGTCAGAGTGATGTGGCATCGCGACTCGACAGGAGAGTCCACCTGGGAGCGGGAAGATAAAATGCAAGAGCGTTATCCATATTTGTTCCCTGCTCCTTAGTTGATAAGAATTCCGAGGGCGGAACTTTTCTTACGGTGGGTAGAATGTAACGGCCAATATTTTTAGGCGTGTTGATTGTTGTATACCCGTACTTTATTTTGATCGTCTGGATGTTTTTCGTGCGTAAGTTCTATTTCTACGCGTCGACACAAGTGCGTCTCTGTTATTAAATTTTTACCATGTCGTGATTAATTAACTTATAACCCTAATTAATTACTCCTAACTAAATTATTAACTAACCTAACCCTACCAGATTGAATCCCACCGAAGTATATCGGTGATCCAACAACCATCTTCATTCCCCCCCGCCACATCCAGCTTTCCCTCATCAAACTGCCCCTTCACTGTTTTTATTATAACATCAGCAAACAACAACAGCAAGCATCAACAGCAAAATTTCCATCTTCCGGCATATTTCTATCTCCCTGCAAGTTCTCCTCTCCTCTCTCTGATCAACTGTTTCAATTCAAACGAAACCCAAATCGAAATCAGCCAACCCACATCGCAATCAAACCACAAACCAAATAAAATCAAACCCAAATCATTTCAGCCACAATCATTCTGAAATTCAACCCAATTCCCCCACAAATTTCAATTACAGAGCCAATTTCAAACCAAAATCAAACCCAAAACACAAAATTGAAATCTGAGATTTGCAATTGAGAAAGGGAGAAATTGAGATATGAAATCAATTTCAGATCAAAACAAATACAACACCAAAACCTCCTCTCTCCCGTGCCCTCTCCTCCCTGCCCAGGCCGTGCCGCCGCCCTCTGGCCGCCACCGCCCCTATCAACCACAGGCCACCGTCGCCCTTCAACCCAGGTCGCCGCTGCCCCTAGCACAGGCTGCCGCCACCGCCCCTCCTTCAGGCCGCCGCCCCCTTGCTACCGAGTCCCCCTCTTAAGCCCACCTGCAAGAAGAAAAAAAAGGAGAGAAAAAAATGTAAGGAGAAAGAAGAAACAGAAGATAGAAAGAATAGAAAGAGATAGAAGAAGAAGATGTATGCTTATTGGGTTTTAAGTTATTGGGTTTGTGTATTATGCTTATTGGGTATTAAGTTAGTTGGGTATGGGTTTTGGGTTTAAATTATTGCCATTTGGTATGGGTTTTAATGGGTTTAGATGAGTAAAGCTTATTAGGTTTTGGGTTCAAAGGGATTTAATTGGCTACTTGGGTTGTTGTTTTATTTGGGTCTATTAAAGCTAGTAAGTTAATTTCATAATCTAAATTATTACAAATGTTAGTATTATAAGTTGTAAGTTTAATCAGTTATGATCGCCTAGCTTGATATCGTATATTTAATGACGCATATACGTCGCGTCTTTCCATACAATTGCTTGGACACCCAAAACTGTCACAGTCAAGCAAGTGTGCGAATTATTGCAGTTTAATATATATTAATCGTATTTTGACTTGTTAATGAAAAACACTTGTACACATCACGTTTATTAATTAACCAATAAATTGCCTTGTTTTAGATTGTGTTAAATGTCAAAATGAAGATACGAAAATGCTAATGATTAATATGGTACCATGCTCACATCACGCTTGTACACACATGTTATAATGGACATTGATGGAATAATTCGAAAGAACTTAAATTCGTGGATTTGTGCGCCTCAAAGGCAAAATCTTAAATTTGTGAACTCGTGCAACTTGACTAGGTTGGCTCATGTTCCAGCACAACATTTGGATGGTGTTAGGGTTGAGCGGCCACTAAGCATGTGCAAGGGTCACCTTCAAGAGCACTACCCGTATGCAGTGGGTGGCGTCAATCATGATTATACCCCCGTGAGAAGGACTGACTCACTCACCACGTCTTAAAGGCGAGAACCATATACAGATAGAAATCATATGCATTGAACTTAAATCATTCATTGTCACTTCACTTGCACACTAGAATTGCTATGACTATCGTCTTGTACTATCATTAGAACTGCCATATTCATAAATGCTTTTACTTTAACTGCTTAGAATTGCCATTTCATAACTGCATGTTGATTAAATGTACAACTGCGACTTTAGAACTATCATTCTCATTTAATCTGTTTAATAATTCGTACACCTCGACTTGGGTCATCTCACCTTTTACTTGCCAGACCAGTGCTGACATACGTTCATGCTTTTGGAATGTATGTCTGATTGCGAGACAGGTTACCCGGAGGAGTTGTTTGAGGTGGCTGACCCAGAGAGCCAGGAGTTCGTGGACCCAGAGTCGCTCCCTGCAGAGGACTAGAGACTTGTTCTGTTGTTGTTTTCGGTTTTTCTTTAGCACCTTGTAGTAAGAGTATGTTTCTATGTTGTCTTTCCTTTGGCCATGCTGAGGCCGTATTGCTTTTTTGTGTACGAACTTCTGGATGTAGCTTGAATTAATGAATATTTTATTGTTCTGAATGCATGCAAGAATCCTGCAAGGTTGTTATCACAGACACTTAGTGAACTTGAGCTTCATTGCTCCAGTTCATGCGGACCTTTGCAACGTTCTCGCTTCCATCGTTTTTTGGAAGTGGGGTGTTACAGATGCCGCTGTTTGTGATCATGAAGCCCAAGAACTTTTCAGACTTACACTCCAAACGTGCTTTTCGTCGGGTTGAGCATGATGTTCTGCTTTCGAACCTGCTCGAAGGCTTCCCGAAGGTCGGCGATATGGTCAGTAGGGCTTTTGGACTTGACCAACATGTCGTCCATATAAACTTCCAGGTTTCTCCCAATCTGAGAGCCGAAGACCCTGTTAACCATTCTTTGGTAAGTCGCCCCCGTGTTATTAGACCGAAGTGCATCTATCTGTAACAACGACGTTTTCTCTTCGTCTTCCGGGTATATCTGAACTTGGTTGTATCCGAAGTAGGCATCCATGAAGCTGAGCATCTCGTAGCCTGAGGCATTATCTACGAGGTGGTCGATGCGAGGTAGCAGGTAGCTGTCTTTGGGACAAGCTTTGATGAGATCGATGAAGCCCACGCACATTCGCCATTTGCCGCTTGACTTCTTCACCATGACCACATTGGCTAGCCAGTCGGGTACCAGACCTCTCTGATAAAGCCGGCTTCGAGCAAGCGCTTGGATTCCTCAGCCACGGCTCTCATCTTCTCGTCGCCCAAGTTACTCTTCTTCTGCCCGATTGGCTTGAAATTGGGGTCGGCGTTCAGCTGGTAGTTGATCACTTGGGGATCTTTGTCCATCATATCATCGGGTGACCAGGCAAAGATGTCTAGGTTGGCTTCTATGCATCCAATCAGCTCATCTCTTAGGGCAGGGTCAAGTTCTGATACGATGGATATGAACATGCCTTCCTCGCCTGTGACGGGGAGGAGCTCTGGTTCCTCGACGGGAATAGGTCTCGACCTGCCTGAGCTCCTCTCTGGTCGAGGAGGTCCATCGGGTCATACCGCTCTGCATTGCACTTTTGGCTGGACAAATTGGTAGCAAGTGCTCGACCTTGCCTGGTTGCCCCTCGCCTCCCCGATCCCTTCTGGGGTCCGGAATTTGACCATTTATGGATGGTTGAGACTATTGCCCCAGCTGCCTTGAGGAGCGGTCGGCCAATTATCCTGTTATGAGCTGATCCAACCCTTACGGCCATAAATTCTGCAGTTACAGTGATCGAGTGGGGAGGTTCTCCGAGCATCACCGGGAGGCGAATCATTCCTAAGATTGGGGCGGAATGTCATGTGAAGACGACTAAGGGGCTCGAGCAAGGTTCCAAGTCGCCGACCCAAACTCCTGTCTTCTTCAAGGTTGTCATGAACATGATGTCGCATGGGCTTCCTATATCGACGAGCAGTCGTTGGACTACGGACGTGTCGATGGCATCTGAGGTGGACAAGGCGTCATTATGTGGCAGCTCGATCCCCTCCAGGTCTTTCTCGGAGAAGTAGATGGGCTGAGATTTATCCTCGGTCTTCTCTCGATCTAGGTCCATTGCTATTGTCCGTCGGGTGCCCGATTCTCCAGTCCGGGGCTGGAACCCAGTGCAGTCCTCGGCCTAGTGGTCGATTCACCTTCCTCCAGCCCACTCGGGGTTGTATCAATACTAAATATATAATTAATATCTGTAAGTGGATTCCAAAATCCGTATTGCAACATGTAAATAAGGCAAAAGAACTAATAGTCGAAGATGAAAAACGAGTGGCACGATGACACTGGGAAAAAGACATAAAAGACGAGACATTTTTTTGATTTAGCGGAGAGCAGTACCGAAAACTCGACCTCACACAACAGGTAGGAAGGCACATAGGTCGCGAAAACACGGAGTACTTCACAGGAGGACGATCCCGTCTGCTTAAATGTAGCCGGAAGAAGACGGAAAAAAGAAGCAATGCTAATGATGTTAATAAATTAATATTATTTTATTATTGAATTGTTTCTAGGCAAATTTCACCACCCATGCTTCTATCAACCCAACAATAAACTTTCCAGCAGATTAGGAAGGTGATTTCCAACATAAAAAATATTCTCAAACTGTTATGAATCAACTACTGGGGGAGGAACCCCCAGCCCTTTATTTATAGGCAGGATAGGCGAGTAGAAAGATAGGATACATAGATATGGGCGTATCTCTAAGATACTCGCAATCCTAACCGACTCTGGTATTTCCATTCACAACACTCCCCCTTATCCAGCCATAGGTGGGGACTCTGTTCAAGAATACTTCGGGATTCTGAGCGTAATAGGAGTCTCACATTGGGTTGATACTTCAGGATCCTGAGTTGGTGAGGTTTGCCTCGTTAAAACCTTTAGCTATGGAAAACCATGTGGGAGAAACCATACTTAAGGAAAAAGAGTTCAAACGCTCTTTAACTCCCCCTGATTTGTACAAGTGACTCTGCTCATGAATACTTCTGGATTCTGAGCGTCACAGAGGGGTGGATACTTTAGGATCCAGAGTTGATGTGATTTGCCTCGTTAAAACCTTTGGCTATGGAAAACCCAGTGGGAAAACCCATAGCTAAGGGAAAAGAGTGCAAATTCCCTCAACTCCCCCTGATCTGTAAAAGCTCTTAGGCTTTCAGATCTCTTAGGCTTATCTCATCACTACTATTTACAACATTCCGAAAATATACACAGATTACAAATATTATCACCATTAAGCAGCTGCTGAATCCAGAAACTCTGGAGAGGTGTGCTAAGTTTTGTCGCCTCTAATGTGGTCTTCAGACTATGTGGTCAGCTCCACAATACCAGCCTTTATCCTAGTCGTCACTGGGATGTGATGTACCACCGAACGCCCTCAAATACACCATTTGTGTGATTCTGGAATAGTGAGGATCTCGGAATGAAAGGATGATGTTGCATTCATAAGTTGCTTTGCAGATCTGTAGTAGATGGCCATCCCACAGTGGGTACCTTGTCTGTGATTTCTCAGTGTAGGGACTGGACCTGTAACCTGCATTTGCATAAACATTGGAGGATGATACTACATATTATAAGTCCAAATCTTTTGACCCTTGGAGGAAGCGTAGAAGGCTTAACTCCGGTCTAATGGCCCTTTTAGGTGCCAACTACCTCTGGCTAATGAGTTTACTGCAACTGTTATATCGGGACGCATGCAATTAGCCAGCAGTGCCTGATTGCACTTAGATAAGGGATTTTAGGACCAATTATACCCTCCCCCTCTTACAGCTATCGGAAGGGGTCTTTTTTTGTTTTTGTACATCCATAGAGTGTCCCACCATAGGTGTTCTTTGGATGACAATGGTCCTTTTAATTTTTTCAACGCACTTCTGGGGGTATATAACAGGATTCTATGAGCCATGACTTTATATTTGCCTAGGTCTTTTATTTCATGTTTAAAAGTCGGGCTTTGAACAGATATTTCGGTTTTCTCTTCAGGAGATCCGATGAGATTTTAGTTGTTTACAACTATGATCTCAAATCCTGTTCTTTGCTTAGATGCAAAGACAACCCTCAGTGGGAATCATTGATTTGTTAAGTGATTCTCTTGGTTGTACATTATTTATTATTCTTTTTCTTCAATAGAATAGACGTTTCGAAGTCTATTTAGGCATTTAAGGAAATGTGGAATTTATCTTTACCAAGATATCTACAAAGGTATGTCGTTACAACATCCAATAACAGCATATCCCAAATTTCCTTTGCCAAATCGTAAGGTATTCGCATCTGATGACTTAGGGAGACTGATGCATCATTTATGGCATGCTCATTTTAATTTGTTCGATCCCTAGTTCCAACGAAATTTTTCTTGTATTTATTTTTCTTATGTGTGCAATGCTTATTTTATCCACAGGTTTGACACCTTTTGGTGTCTGGACTTCAGGTCCGAACATTTCACGTTTCATAAGTGAGTCCAGCTCATCTTTTATGGCCTCGTTCCACATTTGGCTAATCTCTACGTTTGCATGTTAGCAACGGAGTATGGAACGATATTTTATAAACATTATCGCTTTTGTGATGTATATGGCAATATGATACGTGAATACATTGTCGACAATTACATTCTCTCTGTCCAACACCTCCACAGTACGTACAACATTTACTTTCAATTTCAGTTTTTCCCAGCAGTTCCTCTACAGTGGATTCCGGGAAGGGTGAGGGTGTGGACATGAGCTCATTGTCCTATGATAGTATTGTCTTAAGGTCTCCAGGTATTTTCTTTTTTCTTAAAATTTCTGTCCTTGGAGCCTAGTGGTCTGCCTCTTTTCCGTTGAAGATTAGCCACTTCTGCTGCTGGTGGATTGCATCCATTTTCGGGGATGTCAATCCTAGCTGGAGTTTTTGCAGCAGGGATGTGTGATCTGACAATCTTCTGGTTGTCAGTAAATGAGTCCGGTAACAGGTGAACCTTGTTCTATATGTGGAGGATCTTTAGGATCTCATCTTCACATTGTTGTGTTACCGGATCATGGTGGGTCAAACATTTTTATCACACGTTATAATTTACCCAATCTCGAAGAAAAGAAAACGACAAAGCTGACGCTCCTTCGCGCCAGATTTTCCAGTATCTGGGCCTATTTTGAGAAAACTCGTCTCATCGAAATCACAGTCTTCAAGATGTGCCTTAAATACGTCCCCCGTTTTGGGGGTTCTAGGTATCTTATAATTGAGGGTGAGTCAGACACTACATAGATACCTAGGCGATGTTGAGGACCCATTTATGTCCTCTGTGGTGGTGCGATGAGGATTTAAACTGCGCGACCGAATGTGCTCAGATGAGAAATGTTCGGTGGCATTTCATATGCAAGTTGCATTGGAGACTCTGACCTCCAGAGGGTCTTATTTTCAGTTACGATGCAGCATGCAGAATTTGCATGTCCCCATGTATCCATAGGCAATCAGGATTTAATGGACGTTCAATCCATTGGAGTCTACTCATCAGTGACTCTGCCGACCCATTTTGGGTATGAACATGCGGCACTGTATGTTCATTTTCTATTACCGTTGCTTGGCAGTACACTTGAAATGACCGGGAGGTATATTCCCCAACATTTACCAGACTTATTTTCCTTATTTGATTGTCTGGAAAATGTGCCCGCACCATTTTTATTTGTGCTAATAGCTTTGGAAAAGCTAGGTTGCGGGTCATTAGTAGACACACATACGAATATTTGAGAATGCAATTACCAGTTCAATAAAGTACCATAATAGCCCACTAGGGGGTGGATTTGTCCACATCAATCTCCTTATTTTTCTTTCGAGGAAGCGTGGAGATTCTTTTGTCAGATTTTAATAGAGATGGCCTTGTAATTTGTTTTTTCCTTTTTAAGGGATGCGAGAGAACTCTTCCTTCTGAAGAATCTTCTGGTTCTTCAAGTCATACCCATAGGATAAGATGCGGTGCATCATTACTGATCCATGGTGGCCAAATATATCACGCCTAAGTAAAAACTTGGCTGATGTCGGGCACTTCAGGTGCTCCGTGAAATCCGTTTCCTCTCTCCGAATCTTTGTACGGTAGGGGCCTATAAGGCTCTCAAAACGTTCAATGATGGATTTTTCTCCTTTTTCTTGAGACGTTACATGCAGTAATTTGTTTTTCATTTACATTTTCTGTTTCCAGATGGAATCTGTTGAAACTGATGTCCTTGAAACGTAGGAAGTTTCTTTTAGAATTCAGAGAGATTAATGCAACCGTTATTTTTGTTTCTGTATCAATTGGGGGGCAACAGTGTTGTGATCCCTGGATCTTCAATATGGCCCTTATGTTGGGCTTTATATTGAAAGATCATATGTGTTTATTGTCTACTGACGCACCCGAAACCTACACCTAGGTTTCACCTGGCGGTGCCACGATCGCCAGGCATGGTATGGCCCCTAGGCTTCAATTCCGGGCTCAATATGCAAGCGGACGGTGTCGAGTTATAGTATAAAAGATATCGAATCCCACAGGGACAGTGATAGTGTCAATAGATTCTCAGTTTATTTCTAATCCCACAGGGACGGTGTTGTTGTTGTAATATTAATAAAAGGGACTAGGGCGTTAGGGATCACCACTAGGATCGTTGGAGGTCGACGTTGGGATAGGATCCTTGCATTGCATTAGGGCTAGGGAATTAATTCCCCAATTCGTACCACTCTCGTGGGTTAGAATTGCGGGGTATTTCGGTGGCTCTCGTTGACGCAATGGCGGTAGCCGTCAACGTAGCAATATAGTTCGTCGATGGATCCCCTCAAGGCGCGAGCCGGGCGTGGTCACGGGCCTTGATTGGATCCACCGATTTTCCTATTCGAATCCCTAGATACCCCTAAAGCACATCAATTCCACAGACCGTGGGCATGATCTCAGTACGGGTTATCTATGGATTCTGTAGGATCTACCGAAATACTTCCCTAAGTCCTCAATTCAATGTAGGGATCCAGATCTACATTTTCCCCTAGGATCCTAGGGCTAACCCATCAACCCTAGAATATTCTACTCACACATGGCGATGTCTACAGATAAAAATGCAATTTTTAGATATGAAGACATCATCGCAGATTAATAAAATGAAGATAAAAACTTACAAAGAGAATAAATGAACAATAGATCCAGAAAAATCCAGATTCCAATACGCAACGCAGATGAGAACCAAAATATCAATCTCTCAATTTTAATCTTAAAGTATCAGCTGTTTTTTATCTAAAAGAACCAATACAAAATCGCCGGAGCTCCCCTCAAAAAATATTCAAAAAAACTCTAATCAAAGTCGCCTGTTCAGTCCTCGCACAGCTCCCAGCTTCAGTCGCCACAGATCGTTCAATCGACGGCCTCTGAAAACATTCCAAAAATGACCCTGGAATTGCCGACCGAGTAGGTGACTCGGTCGAGCAATACGCTGCTCGGACCGAGCAGATGAGCTGCTCGGACCGAGCAGATGAGCTGCTCGACCCAGTACTACAGGGAATTGAAAATCTTCGAAACTGCCGCTCTGCCTACCCAGACCGAGTAAGCTCTACTCGGTCCGAGCAGGGGTCGACTCGGTCAGCTACTCGGGCCGCGTCGCTGGACTGCTTCAGCTGTGGAAATTGAGGCTGCTCGACCGAGCAGATGAACTGCTCGGTCCTAGTCAGCTCGTATCAGCTCCTCCTCTCAAATTGAAGCTGCTCGGTCGAGCATCTGAACTGCTCGGTCCAAGCATTTTCTAGGAAACTATCTGGAGTTGTTGCTGATCTCTCTCTCTCTCTCTCTCTCTCTCTCTCTCTCTCTCTCTCTCTCTCTCTCTCTCTCTCTCTCTCTCTCTCCCCCTCTCCTCTCCTCTCATGGCTCCAGAAGTGTGGCAAACTCCTCCAGAGCCTCGCCAATGAGCTCACGAGCATGTTGGATGTGTCCATACCCAAGTGGGGTCCCAAATCGCTCCAAAATCCCTGAAAACTCATAAAACACTACGAAACTCGAATATATCGTCAGAAATGCAATATCGAATATATCGTCCCAAATCCCACATTTTACTACGATATTGCATTTCTGACGATATATTCGAGTTTCGTAGTGTTTTATGAGTTTTCAGGGATTTTGGAGCAATTTGGGACCCCCACTTGGGTATGGACACACCCGTCATTCTTGTGAGCTCATTGGCGAGGCTCTGGAGGAGTCTGCCACACTTCTGGAGCCATGGGAGGAGAAGAGAGAGAGAGAGAGCAGAGAGGAGAGAAAGCTCAGCAACAGCTCCAGATAGTTTCCCAGAAAATGCTCGGTCCGAGCAGTTCAGATGCTCGACCGAGCAGCTTCAATTTGAGAGGAGGAGCTGATACGGGCTGACTCGGACCGAGCAGTTCATCTGCTCGGTCTAGCAGCCTCAATTTCCACAGCTGAAGCAGTCCAGCGACGCGGCCCGAGTAGCTAACCGAGTCGACTCCTGCTCGGATCGAGTAGAGCTTAATCGGTCCGGGTAGGCAGAGCGGCAGTTTCGAAGATTTTCAATTCCCTGTAGTATTCGGTCGAGCAGCTCATCTGCTCGGTCCGAGCAGCGTATTGCTCGACCGAGTCACCTACTCGGTCGGCAATTCCAGGGTCATTTTTGGAATGTTTTCAGAGGCCGTCGATTGCATGATCTGTGGCGACTGAAGCTGGGAGCTGTGCGAGGACTGAACAGGTGACTTTGATTAGAGTTTTTTGAATAGTTTTTGAGGGGAGCTCCGGTGATTTTGTATTGGTTCTTTTAGATCAAAAACAGCTGATACTTTTAGATTAAAATTGAGAGATTGATATTTTGTGCTCATCTGCGTTGCGTATTGGAATCTGGATTTTTCTGGATCTATTGTTCATCTATTCTCTTAGTAAGTTTTTATCTTCATTTTATTAATCTGTGATGATGTCTTCATATCTAAAAATTGCATTTTTATCTGTAGACATCGCCATGTGTGAGTAGATTATTCTAGGGTTGATGGGTTAGCCCTAGGATCCTAGGGGAAAATGTAGATCTGGATCCCTACATTGAATTGGGGACTTAGGGAAGTATTTCGATAGATCCTAACGAATCCGTAGATAACCCGTACCGAGATCATGCCCACGGTCTGTGGAATTGATGTGCTTAAGGGATATCTTTGGGATTCCAATAGGGAAATCGGTGGATCCAACCAAGGCTCGTGACCTTGCTCGGCTCGCGTCTTGAGGGGATCCATCGACGAACTATACTGCTACGTTGACGGCTACCGCCATTGCGTCAATGAGAGCTACCGAAATACCTCACAATTCTAACCCACGAGAGTGGTACAAATTGGGAGATTAATCCCCTAATCCTAATGCAACGTAATAATTCTATTCCAACGTCGATCCCCGACGGTCTAAGCGATGATCTCTAACGCCCTAGTCCCCCTATCTGCGACGTTGAGTGACACAACCTTCGCACCTATCACCATTATGACCTTCCACACTCCACATCCACCAATAAACCCGCAATTCTAACTCAACCTAGGAGTAGATAGGTAGTATAGCATCGCTTCCCAGTGTTCGATACCCGCTTGCCATTATACCGTGCGCTTGCGGTAAACGACGTCGTTTCGGACTTAGTTCCGGACGCATCAAGTTTATGGCGCCGTTGCCGGGGAGGCGTTCCGCCATATTATCTATTTACCACAATTAGGTTGATTAGATTGCATTAAAAAACGAAAAAAACTAAAACTAAAACCAAAAAAACACACTCACACAAAAATATAAAAAAAAGAAGAGATATATATTTTTCCTGCCACCTGTTTTATTATTATCTCTTTTTCTTATACCACTGATGTCTTTTCCAGGTCGTTGTTTTGACTATTCAGGTATAATGGATCAATCTTGGAATTATTCAGGCACAGTATGAGGCTCCAATGGAAGAATGTGAATATTATTCACAGGACTCATACTATCAGATGGAAGGATATGATCAATATTCAGAGAGCTATGCCTACTGTGAGTCTTGTGACAAGGAGGGACACATGCCCACGAAAGCCGTGTTTGTCTCTTGAGTCCTGACCATTCTCTCAATTTGACACTCAATGCATTCATGGCATCGGTAGAGGAGAGCACGGCTGTCAGCGCTATGCTGAATGAGTCACATGATCGATGGCAGAAGGATAAGGACGAAATCAACGAGTATATCTCATCTCTTGAGCCTGTAGGGGAGATGCTTGAGCACATAGAGCCACCTCATCCTTCCACTGACGCCGAGGACCACCCACCAGAGCTTATTGTTTCCACTCATGTAGATCTTTTTACCAACTCCATTTCTGAATCATGCACCACATTTGAAATTTATTCTGGTTCAGATCTTTTTGACACGTCGTACCTGTTGCAGGACACTTACAATTTTGGACCGGAGGTATACTTAGACGTGACCGTGCTTGAAGAATCTGAGAATGAGGAGGAGTTGCCTGATGAGACCCATGCTCATATGCCAGAGCTGCCCGAAAAGCCTGAGATGAACGACAAGAAACTGCCTGTCGTGGTACATGAGAGCGGAGATGTATTTTTAGGAAAGTATCATCTACCTATTTTTCCTTTATATATTTCTTTTGACGATCTTCTTTGGAAAAATTTTATTTTAGGGGAAAATATTCCACATCAGATTGATGCGGCTTGTCTCTTGCAGGGTACAGGTGGAGTCCTTGGAGAGATGCTGGGAGCCGCATTGCTGGAATCTGATGGAACCCGTGGAGATACGCACCTGGCGGAACCATGGAAAGTGCAGATAGAGCAGCTGCCTGTACCGGCAAAGATATTGCACCCGCCTTTTGCTACAGGTGGTATCAATCTAGTAGTGTAGTATTTTATGCTTTAAATAATCACGAATCCTCTCGGCAGCGAGAGGACCGTATAGGATTTTGTATGTTTTTAATGTTTAATAAATCCACCCCATTTGTTGGCTCATCTTTTGCACCCAACCCACTATCTATTGTCCATGCTCACCCTTATATTTTGGCGCTTATTTTGCATCTCTCCCCGATTCTTATATGATGTTTAAGCTTGGGGGAGAGAAACTATTTTCTTGAGTGGCCCCCCCTATCTTGTCGTTGTCCTCTATTTATATTATACACACATTGAGGACAATGTGATGTTTAAGCTTGGGGAGTGCATAGTGCACGCACTTTGCTTCATTATGAAACACACTTCGAAATCTCCATGTGAACCATGTCCACTTCTATATTTATGTCTCATATGCTTTTTTTTTCTATGAAATATCGTGGATTTTTTTATGAACTCTGATATCTGTTAGATTAGAGTTCGATTCATTGATTAGTGTATCTTTGTTAATCTGCTTTTTCATAGTAGAATCCATAGTTTCACAACCATATTCTCGAAACAGTTAAGCTAAAAATGAATGAATCTAATTTGAAAATTATTTGAACTCTGTGTGTTTTGATTGATAATTCTATTGCTTCATGGATGTTTAGTGATTCAAAAGAGATAGGATACCCCCACGACAACCAAAGTAGTGATGATTAGGGTTCCTGAAACCGAGCCATATCTAAATTCTATGCTTTTTCTTTTTCTTTTGTGAATAGCCAATAAATGATCTTTGATCATATTTTGCATTCCATCACGTTTACGTGAGTTTGCAAAAAATCCCAAAAATGCAAAAATCAAACAAATATCATGAATAAAAGGCCCTAGGGGTTCTTCATACCCTAATGCCCTAAGACTGTCTGGTCTGGGATGCATAGGCCGGTTCTTGTATATATTGAGTTATCTCGTGTATACAAAGAAAGAAAAATGCATATGAAATTTTCATATAGCCAAAAAAAATATAAAACTACAAAATCCCATATCCTTATCTCCATTTCTTTATAGAACTAAGACATAGCAAAGTTGATGAGTTATAGGAGTCTTGAAATGGTCGTAGTGTGGTGATGCCTTACCTTGATTGAATTGGCCAAATTCATTCCATAAAGTATAACAAAATACCACACATGCTTAAAAATGTTTGATCATGACATATTATACCGCTTAGAGAATGAGTTGTGAACATTGGTTTTGATCGTGTCCGGATATACACCCGAAAAACGACTTGTAGCCTTACCGCAAGCGCACGGTGTAGCGACGAGCGGGTATCGAACACAGGGAGGACAGATGACAGTATCTCACTTTGATTACCTAGCTATCAAGAAAATAAGAATAGTTTTGATGTAATAGTCACAATCGTTCAATAGCAAGAAATATCAATACAATAAAAAGGCGTCTAAGGATAGGAAATCCCCACTACGGACCTTCTCTCATCCTTGTGAATCATAAATTTCATTGTCGCTAAGCTTGAATATAGGTGAACTAGTCGTAACTTAATGTAGAACCAAGCTCACGCTCTCGCGCTATTACCGGTCTATAGTAAACCTAGATTAGGACCCACTCTCGTGCAAACCCTAGCCTAAGCCGCTAGCGTGAAGATCGACGTCATCATCTAATCGCATCTCGAGCCCACTCTCGTGCAAACTCGAGCTAAGATCTAGGTTATGATAGTTCGTATTCGTCCAATCTCTTACAAACGGATATTAATATAGATTTATAATTAAAAATCCTAGCTTTGGCCCAATCTCTTGCAAACCAAATCTAAACAAATTCAATTATCAATCTAAATCGAATATCTAGGCCTTCCATTCAATTGGGATCCAATCTCTTGCAAATCCCAATCGATATGAATTCCTAGCTACTCGGAATAAATCGATCACAACCTAACCATTATCAATTCTAGCAACAAATCTATAAATTCATCACAATTCAAAGATCGGGTCCATAGGGTTCATCCACATGCCCTAGAACGATGGAACTACTCATTAATCATCATAAAAATCTCAGAAATAACAATAATAATCATGGCACACTTCATTGCAAATAAGAAACAATTCATAAAATGAGTTTTTTTAACAAGAAAGAACAAGCCAACGTTGTAGCCAATGATCTCCAGCTGAGATTTCTCCAAAGAATAGCCGACTAAAACTAATAGAAGTCTCTAAAAAATAATTCAAGTCTCTCCTAAAACTAGGGTAAAACTAGGTTTAAATACAAGCCACAATCGTCCAAAAAATCGTGACAAAACTGCCCTGCGCAACCCAGAATTCGCAATCCTAGCAGCAGTCGGAGAGGGTCACTCTGTCGAGTGACCCTTGTCACTCGCCCGAGTGACAAACTGGTCGACTCCGAGTATACACCCAAAGAACGGTTGTAGTTTTACCGCAAGCGCACGGTGTAGCAGCGAGCGGGATATCGAACACAGGGAGGACGAATGATCGTGCTTGTTCCCAATCAACCTGGCTATTTAAGAATAGAGAAAATTGCCTTGGGCGATCCTGTCACAATCGTCAGACAAATGTGCGAAATATCAAATCAAATAAAGAACGTCGAGGGAATGGGGAATTCCCGCTACTCACCGTATTTCATAAATGTGGTTCATCGGTATCAAAATTGCTAGAATGGGAATTCGGATGAACTAGTTGCAACTGAATGTAGAACCAAGCTCACGCTCTCGCGCTGTTGCCGGTCTATAGCTATCCTAGGTTTGGGTCCAATCTCTTGCAAACCCTAGCCTAGGAAAGCTAGCATTAGGATCAACATCATCGTCCAATTGCGCACCGAGCCCAATCTCTTGCAAACTCGGTCCACGATCTAGATTAGGATAGTTCCTACCCGTCCAATCTCTTGCAAACGGGTATCGGCATGGAATTGCAATCGGAAATCCTGGTATCGGTCCAATCTCTTGCAAACCGATACTTCGAAAATCCGGCTCCAACCCAATTCGGATTTCTAGGGCTTCCTATCAAATTGGGATCCAATCTCTTGCAAATCCCAATTGATATGAATTCCTAGCTATCCGTAGTAAATTGATCCCAATCTAATCCCTAATAGCAATTCTAGCTCAATTTCTACCAATTCAACAAAAATATGAAAGTGGGCTTGTAGGGTTCATCCCCACGCCCCAAGACGTGGAGACTACTCACGAATCATAGCAAGATCACAAAAATAATCGTTGAAATAAGCAATAGAATTCATCACAAATATTGAGATAAACAATAAAAATAGAATTTTTAGGGAAAAGAGATGCAAACCAATGTAGTTCTTCAATTAATCCAACAAAAATCCAAGTTTTGCTCCTCCAATCACAAGAATAAAGCTAAAAAACTAATCTAAAAAAGCTGCAAAAAATCTAAGAGAGAGCCCTCAAAACTAGGGTAAAAACAGGGCTTAAATAGCCCCAAAAATCGTCCAAAAATCGTGACCAAAATACCCCTGCACAGCCTGTTTTCCGCAGTTTTCGCTACAGGCAGCGCATCGCACTCGGCCGAGTGACAAAAGTCGCTCGGCCGAGTGAAAACCCTGCAATTTTCCAGTAAGTCGAGGCTTTCAGGGGTCTTCAGTTCGGGGGCGGCTCGGCCGAGTGAGTTGTCGTCACTCGGCCGATGACTTCACTGCACTCGGGCGGACGGGATTTACCACTCGGCCGAGTGGGTCTTCTGAAGTTCAGGCAGCCGAAAAACAGAAACTTCGATGTTTTGGAAGGGCTTCGTCTGGGCGCCACT
>JAULAV010005171.1:0-25009 GCA_030789695.1 Scilla litardierei | reverse complement strand
GCAGATGAGAACCAAAATATCAATCTCTCATTTTTAATCTAAAAGTATCAGCTGTTTTTGATCTAAAAGAACCAATACAAAATCGTCGGAGTTCCCCTCAAAAACTATTCAAAAAAACTCTAATCAAAGTCGCCTGTTCAGTCCTCGCACAGCTCCCAGCTTCAGTCGCCATAGATCGCACAATCGACAGCCTCTGAAAACATTCCAAAAAAGACCCTGGAATTACCGACCGAGTAGGTGACTCGGTCGATCAATACGCTGCTCGTTCTATGGCTCAGACCGAGCAGATGAGCTGCTCGACCGAGTACTACAGGGAATTGAAAATCTTCGAAACTGCCGCTCTGCCTACCCGGATCGAGTAAGCTCGATTCGGTCTGAGCAGGAGTCAACTCAGTCAGTTACTCGAGCCGCGTCGCTGGACTGCTTCAGCTGTGGAAATTGAGGTTGCTCGACCGAGCAGATGAACTGCTCGGTCCGAGTCAGCCCGTATCAGCTCTTCCTCTCAAATTGAAGCTGCTCGGTCGAGCATCTGAACTGCTCGGACCGAGCATTTTCTGGAAAACTATTTGGAGCTGCTGCTGAGCTTTCTCTTCTCTCTGCTCTATCTCTCTTCGCCTCCCATGGCTCCACAAGTGTGGCAAACTCCTCCAGAGCCTCGCCAATGAGCTCACGAGCATGTCGGATGTGTCCATACCCAAGTAGGGTCCCAAATCGCTCCAAAATCCCTGAAAACTTATAAAACACTACGAAACTCGAATATATCGTCAAAAATGCAATATCGTAGTAAAATGTGGGATTTGGATGCGAAAATGGTATGAGATGCAATGAAATGATGATATGAAAATAGTAGAAAATATGGACACAAATTCTACTAATCAGTCATGAGAGCAGTTCATCTATTAAGAGATGAATTATATATGCACATTTTCAGATAAAACATTTTCATTCAAAATCAAATTACATAATATGAAAGCTCTCATAACATGAAATGTTCTAAACAGTTTTCTAAGATAAAAATAGAAGGCTAATCAAGCATGTCATCATGTTCGAAGTCGTCAGCTGTAAACTTGACTTGAGCATCAGAGGTCATCAGTTTTGTTTCAGCTTTATTTTTATTGTTCTCTTTATACAAATCCTGGAGATGCTGTGGAGTTCTGCACACTCTGGACCAGTGGCCTTTCATGCCGCTGATATGGCACTAGTCTTCCCATTCCCTCTTGGGTGGGGGTGCATCATTTCTATTGATGTCATTTCTGCGTCAGGTAAACTTCCGCTTACTTTCATTTCTTCGCTGCTGGACTTGGCCCCTAGCCTTTTTGTTCTGTCCCCCTTTCTGTGGTCTTTCTTTTCTTTTATTATCTCTCATCTTTCGAGAAGAAGAGGCATTATGAGCTTCTGGGGGGGCAGTGCCAGGGGCGTATGTTGTGAGTAGCGAGGAGAAGCTCTCTGTTTTATTCAGCCATGAGTAAACATGACAACAGCTCAGAATACTTGGTGAACTTTCGTTCACGGTATTGCTGTATAAGTATCGCATCTCTCTCATGGAAAGACGTGTACGTCTTTTCCAGCATGCGATCTTCTGAGACTTTTTCACCACACAACTTCAGGCGTGAGGTGATGCTAAAAAGTGCTGAGTTGTACTCAGGAATGAACATAAAGTCATGCAGTCTCAGGTTCTTCCACTCATATCATGCCCTTGGGAGCATAACATCTCTCTGATGTTTATACCTATCCTCAAGGGCAGTCCACAGTTCAAGTGGATCTTCGACCGTAAGGTATTCAGCCTTTAAGGTCTTGTCCACATGGCGGCGAATATAGATAATGGTGTGCGTCTTTTCTATATCGCTAACATTTTCATTAGTAGTCACAGTAGAAATGAGGTACTTTGCCCGTATATGAAACTTCACATCGAGCTGCCAACTCAGATAGTTTCTTCCTGATGCATCCAGTACTTCGAAATCGACACTTGCAATTTTAGCCATTTATCTAGTAGAGCACAAATATGCAAGAATTAATATTTTAATCAAAGAAACATTTTCTTGCGGAGGCAATATTTAATTAGAAGCTAAATGCGTGGATCAGCCAGTCCCACATAAAAAGAGTCCAAAGTCCATACAGTCCATATTACACAATTTCCAGCTTAAAAGGAAAATACAACGTTGTCAACCCAGTGGGTCCCATATAATATCTCCAGTTTCAATTGTGGCCTCCGTCTCCATGAAAAGTGGTCTGCTGTCTTTGACATTTACATAAGTTCCCCACTGCAATTTCTCTCAAAAATAAAAGAAAAGTGTGGGTAATAAAATGTGGTACTTAAACAGCCGATCCAAAAATCGCATTTAGCCATTCATGCAGAAATATTGTGCGCATCAATATTTTCATTCACAGACATCGCATGCAGTTATATATACATGAGGAAAAATAATTTAATCACTTAATAATTATTGGACCACTGGGCAACGTCATACACCGTTAGGTTATGTAACTAACAGCAGAGTGGTTGCAGGATCTTCCTAATTATTAAGCTTAAATATAATGTACAACCACGCATAAAATATCCACAGAATAAGCCACTGATGCAACACATGGAATAATGATTTCGGAAGAAATCATTTAATAGAGGGTTGTGCAAGTTGAGTTTATCCAAAAAATTGGAAAAGAGCTCAAACAGTTAAACATGTTCTTCGAAAAGGAAAAAGTTTTCCTTTTTAATTTATCCCCAAAAAGAGTCCCAAAGGTTCCCAAAATCCCCCTTTTACATTAACTTGTAGGTCGCAAAAACGCCTATTTTACTTAAATTTTTAGCCCAAAAAGCCTTTTTCGTAGCTTTTATCTTTGTTCACCCAATTTTTTTTGCCTGCGGGCTTGAGGCCCGCAGTCTGCCTATGGGCTTCAGGCCCGAAAGGCTATTTTCCTAGTAGGGGGCGGCCAGGGTTAGCCGCCGTCGTCCCTAGGTTAGCCGCCGGGCGGCGGCTGACAGGGGGGAAAGGGCGGGGCCGCCCCTTGGGGGCGGCGGCGCGGCGGCGCGAGGGCCGTAGCCCCCCTTCGGCGGGGGGCGTATGCGCGGCGACGCGAGGGCCGCGGCCCCTCTCCGGGGGGGCGTCTGTGCGCCGACACGAGGGCCGCAGCCGCCCTTCGGAGGGGGCGTATGCGCGACGGCACGGCTGCTGCACCCCCCTTAGGGGGTTCTGTTTCGCACGGCGGCGACGGCCGCACCCCCCTCGGGGGGGATCATGGCGGCGGCAAGGGAGTATGCCACAATGGGTTTGGGGGGGAAATTGATTTTTAGACGAGGAAATTTGTCGTTTTTAGAAAATACGTAGTACCCGTATCGACCTTGCAAGATCTAGGGGAAAAGCAATCATACGTATGATAAAAAAACATCGTTTTTAGCAATTTTACCTCTATATCCGTCCTCCGGATATAGCGACGGTTGTCACGCCCCGCTTTCCAAAACACGGAAGGGAGACGTGTCTAAGGTCCGCATGGGTCAGAGCTGTGAAACTCAGACCCAATAAGCGTCTGTGAGATACTCTAGAGATAAACAGGTCCTTGCAGATTAAAATTTCGAAACGACAAAAGTACTGAAAAAAAGATGCATTCATTTTAGTAATATGAAATATCCAGAAGTACAAGTCTAGAAAGAATGCCCAGCATGGCTACAACTACAGAAAAGGAAGATAATGGTGTGACGCACCCAACCTAGACAAAAAGGAAAAGCGGTGTTACGCACCCAAACTAGAAAGCAGGAACCTCTGAAGTCAGCAACTAAGAACATCTAAGTCTGATCCTTGTCTGGATAGTACTCTTGGTCAGCAACGAACTCCTGCTCTACGTCTAAGAATGGGAATATTGCATGGCGGGGCGGGTATTTAACTACCCAAGCTTGCCCCGTGCCGTCTACGGGTCGGGGCAGGGCGGGTCTTGGGCCAGGGCGGGGCGGGTAATTTCTTACCAAAACCGGGTCGAGCCGGGTTGGGCTGGTCGGGTCAGATCATTGCTACCATCCCTATGAATCCAAAACAAAAATTTTATTTCAAAATTGGGATAATTGTGATATATTTGGTTATTTGGAATTGGGAATTGGCTCAATTGTTATAACAGTGGAACAGAGTATGAGTTATTGGTTATGGACTGGCCGCATGGTCTGCATCAAAATAGTAAGGTTTTTTAGAACTTCTATAGTTTACCGGGGCGGGCCGGGGTGGGCCGGGCCGCATACGAAGCCCAAGCTTGCCCCGACCCGTCTGCGGGCCGTGGCGGGATGGGTCAAACCCGGGTCGGGCTGGGCCGGGCCAGTCGGGTCATGCCATTACTGCCATCCCTATCTACATCCGCTGGCACTGGCTCCGGGTCCACTAACTTTGTCTCGGTACCTGACGTACAAACATCAAGAGAAAGTGGTTGTACGTCAGGCAAAGTCTGCAAGTAAATGTGAGAAGACTCCACTGCAAGGTGTATAACAATTTAAAGATAACATTTTACTGGTTCTTTACATTTTAACGATGCAACAGCATGACCTATCTAGACAAGAGCAAAAGTAAGACAACACTGAAAATAAACGGTACAAGCAGTAGTCGTAGCGTGTGCTACTGGCTACAAGACGGGACTAGACGGGACAAGACAAGAAGTAAAGCGAGTGTTACGAAGGTTCACGCATTTCGGTCTGTACCGAGAGAACGCTCAACCCAAGTACACGGGACAAGACAAGACAAGAATGTGTGTCAAAGGTTCACGCCTTTCGGTATGTACCGAGGGAACGCTCAACCCAAGTATACGGGACAAGACAAGACAAGAATGTGTGTCACTAAGGTTCATGCCTTTAGGTTTGTACTGAGGGAATGCTCAACCTAAGTACACCGGACGAGACAAGACAAGAATGTGTGTCACTAAGGTTCAAGCCTTTCGGTCTGTACCGAGGGAACGCTCAACCCAAGTACACGGGACGAGACAAGACAAAAATGTGTGTCACTAAGGTTCACGCCTTTCGGTCTGTACCAAGGGAACGCTCAACCTAGTACACGACTCGAGACAAGACAAGACTGAGGGTGACAAGAGAGATTCATGCCTTTCGGTTTGTGGGTGGCCAAACCCTCCAAGCCGAGGGAACGCTCAACCTACCTCCACTCCAAGTGCTCAAAACAGACAATACTAGATTGTACGATGACCACTCACCCCGCTAGGTGAATGCAAGGTTGTTCTATACGATTCAAACACGAATGACATGACATGACAAGTTAAGAGAGAGTTGAGTTGAGCTGTTATTCTAGGGTGTCCACACGCACGCACACATAGATAAAAACTTAGGGTGTCAGTTGTTGTTGTTGTTGGGCCAATACTTCATCGTCAGGTCTGGCTGTCGTGGGGTGTCCCAGATGCTATCATTTCACGTCTGGTTCTCTTGTTTGTATTTTAACAGTTAAGGTTGTCAAAGGCCTAAACGTGTTCAAAACTGTACAAGTGGGCACACTTGCCTGCGGTGGCAAGTGGGTCGTCTGTCCGGAGCGTCTCATCAAAGCGGTACGTCGGCGAGGGTCCGTCTGAAACGAGTCAACAGCAATGTCAGGACACGTTTTTCATCATTCCTATTAGAGTTTATTTCTAGGTTCAACGGGGCTATCCTAGCAGTCAAAGTCACGTTTTTGTTTTGGTTCAGCCTAATCGACGATCTATCCTATGTGCATAGATATTCAAGTCCTTCGTCGATGTCTAAGATTTAGCAATGTTTTAAAGGAGCAGAAATGAAATTTAATTATTGTTGACGATTTTTAGATTAGGTTTTTGATTCTCTACGGTGTGGGTTCTTACTACGCGTTAGAGGGCTAATCTTTTTGACGTTTGATCGTAGGGCAGATGTTGGGTCTGAACGGCGAAGGATCTGCGTCGTTAGAAATGTATCGACCGCAGGTAGTTCAGGGAGACACATCCAGACAGTGAGGTGGAGGCACGAACAGTGAGGAAGCATCGATCTCTCTCCTGTTGTGGATAGCACAACGTATCTACACGACGGCGGCAACGTCGGGGGAAAACATGCGAGATCGGCGACGTGCGTGAATTCCTAGGAGCAAAGGGGAATGACGGAGATTGAAGGTGGTCGATGGGGGGGTTGCTCGGCCTGGTGGGTGGCTGACGGTGGCTGCGCACGGTGGTGGGCGGGCGTGAGAAGGCAAAGAGGACAGATTTGCACAACGGTCGTTGGCGTGCGTCGCGGCGAAAAAGCGGCGACCAGAGGGGTCAAATGATACTTTCAGTAGGTAAAGGGGGTCGAAGGGGATCTGATGGTGCTGGAGTGATCGTCGGAGATGGCCGGAGGTGGCCGCGCACCCGCGTTGAACGGCAGGGCACAGATCTGTCAAAAACAGACGCTAGTGCTGAGTTTCAAGGGGATTTCGAGGAGGGAGAGATGAGAAAAGAGAGGGAGGAGGGTTGCAGATGATAGAGGGCTTCGAGGGGAGTGCGACGGTGGTAGGATGGTCGCCGGCGGTGGCCAGAGGTGGCAGATCTGTCCAACACCGGGTTTTTTTGTGTTTGAGAGGCGTTTTGAGGGAGATAGAGAGCAGAGGAAAGGGGAAGAAGAGTTGCAGGTGATAGAGGGGCTTGAGGGAAGTTGGATGGCGGTGGTGGAAGCCGTCGAAGGTCGCTGGAGGGGCGGCGGCACCGGTTCGAAGGCGAAAAGGACAGATCTAAAAAATACCAGGTGTTTGGGTTCGTAGCGGGGTTACCACGGCTTGAGGTGGTAGCAAAGAGGATGCAGTAGGTAGAGGGGTCTGTGGGGAGTCGACGATGGAAAGGGGGTCGGCGGTGGCGGCCGGAATCCTGCGGGCGTGGGTTTTAAGGCGAGCCGGGCTGTCGGCAGTTTTTCGGCGGCAACGGCAGATTTTGAGGGTGTTTCAAGGGGTTTTGAGGTAGAGAGAATAGAGAGAAGGGTTGAGGGGTTCTCGAGGGAGAGGGGGAAGGCCAGAGGGTGGCCGGCGGCGGCCGTGGTGGCCGAAAAATGGGGTTGGCGTTTAAAGCTGGGCTGTTTTCATGTTGCGGCCACGGGGTTTTTGGGTGTTTTTAAGAGAGATGGAGGATAGAGGAGGAAAAGAAGAGAGAGGAGAGAGGGAGTGGTGGCCGGAGGTGGCCGGAGATCTCGCCAGCGGCGAGGAAGAAGGCGTGGGTTGCCAAGGGGGGCGACTGTCATGCATGTAAACCTAGGGTTTGTTTTGGGTTGTGTTTTAAAGATGTGTGTTTTGCTAAATAGGGATACAAACAGGGTGGGTTTAAGCTAAATGGGGGGGGAGAGAGAGAGAGAGAGAGAGAATACAACTTAGGGAGATATAGGGTGAGGATAGCCACAAAATCATACATGATACGTAAGAATCCAAATTGATTTGGGTTAAGTTTGAATTTCGAAATTGGATTAGGCTAATCGGGCTTCGAAGGTAATTAGTGTGAAAGACCAAGCAAACGGTGTCCGAAAATTACGAAAAAAATATCGGGATGACCGTGACGACAAGAGGCTTGAGGGTACGGTGGTCGATCGCACGTTTGGTTCACAGAAAACAAACTAAAAATAAAAAGGTCCGGCAATGAAGTCTAACGTCACGACGTCTCTCCAATCAAAGCTGATTTGTGGGAGAACGACCCAGGAAATGGCGTTCAATAAAAAATCCCACAAATAACTACTCTACCATACGGTCACAACGACATATCACAATGCGTATACCGGATAGAAGAAAGGTCGAAGAAAGATACGCGTACGAAAGAGGAAAGTACGCACAAAAATACAAACGGTCGGAAAGCGGCCGTTACATTCTACCCACCTTAGAAATGATTTCGCCCTCGGAATCACTTATACTAATAATAATAATATCTATATACATTTATGCCTACAACTCCCATATTCCACATAATGATCGCTAATCCTATAACTTTTAATTAGTGTTCCTCAACAATTCATCATAACTCGTCTCCCCACTGAATAAGCTACAACTAGAATCACATCCTAGCACCCAACTATAAATCCATATTACCATCTACAAATCAACAAACGTCTCGTCCCCAATATATTCTCCATCAAATTAACTCATAAATTTATCCTCCATAATTAATGAACCATTGAACCACATCTATCCTTACCCCTATTATCTAATCTCCTAATCATATTAAATCCATCTTCATAACATTCCATTCGTCTCAACATGTCGTGTTACTCCAATGTCTTCTCCACCCCAACTTATAATCAAGTCTTGATGCGTTTAATGTTCTACTCATTCTCATGATCACACTAACTCATACTATCCTATCCTAGCTACTCCTATCTACCACTCATCCAAGTTTCAGATCCGGTAAGTTCTCATCCCCCTGTGTACAATTTCATCCAACTAGAATTTTCAATTGAGTCCTTCACGCATTGGTATTTTTTTTAAAAAGTGAAAAAATAAGTCTTGAACACCTCATTCTTTTCATCCGAAAGAAATCTAATCTAATATCCTTGTGTTCAAAATCAATTAATCATCGCTACAACATATCTCATCACACACTATGCCTACCCGCACACATAATCCTATAACAATAATAACTAGTCCTAATAATATAATAAAAATAACACTCCAAAGAGGGAAAGAGAAGAAAAGAATGTTTAAAAACATGTGGGAAAAACGTGTGGAGTGTGATATTGGATGGGGAAGATAGGGGGTTGTGATCTTGTGTGCTAGTCTCAAAACTTTAAAGATTTGATCAAAAAGGTTTTGATACAATCACATGCAGCCAAAAATAAGCTACACTATAATATGAAAAACTAAGTCTATAGAATGCTTGGGTATTGCGTCCTCCTGCCATCCTATTGACAAGAAAATCTAATTTATACTTGTACATGTTAAACCGGATATTAAATGAATGTGGTACCCTTATTGTTCCGAAATTTTTGCTTGACCTGCATGGGCCACCACTAAAACATGTCACGCCCCGCTTTCCAAAACGACGAAAGGGAAACATGACTAAGGTCCGCATGGGTCGGAGCTGTGAAACTCAGACCCAATACGCGTCTGTGAGGTACTCCAGAGATAAACAGGTCCTTGCAGATTAAAATTTCGAAACAACAAAAGTACTGAAAAGAAGGATGCATTCATTTTATTAATATGAAATACCAGAAGTACAAGTCTAGAAAGAATGCCCAGCATGGCTACAACTACAAAAAAGGAAACTAATGGTGTGACGCACACAACCTAGACAAAAAGGAAAAGCAATGCTACACACCCAAACTAGAAAGCAAGAACCTTTGAAGTCAGTAACTGAGAACATCTAAGTCTGATCCTCGTCTGGATCGTACTCCTGGTCAGCAACGAACTCCTCATCTACGTCATGGCTCCGGGTCCCTTAACTCTGTCTCGGTACCTGACGTACAAACATCAAGAGAAAGTGGTTGTACGTCAGGCGAAGTCTGCAAGTAAACGTGAGAAGACTCCATTGCAAGGTGTATAACAATTTAAACATAACATTTTACTGGTTCTTTACATTTTAACGATGCAACAGCATGGTCTATCTAGACAAGAGCAAAAGTAAGACAACACTGAAAGTAAATGGTACAAGCAGTAGTCGTAGCGCGTGCTACCGGCTACAAGACTGGACTAGACGGGACAAGACAAGAAATAAAGCGAGTGTCGCGAAGGTTCATGCCTTTCGGTCTGTACCGAGGAACCGCTCAACCCAAGTACACTGGACAAGACAAGACAAGAATGTGTGTCACTAAGGTTCACGCCTTTCGGTCTGTACCGAGGGAACGCTCAACCCAAGTACACGGGACGAGACAAGACAAGAATGTGTGTCACTAAAGTTCATGCCTTTCGGTCTGTACCGAGGGAACGCTCAACCCAAGTACACGGGACGAGACAAGACAAAAATGTGTGTCACTAAGGTTCATGCCTTTCGGTCTGTACCGAGGGAACGCTCAACCTAGTACACGACTTGAAACAAGACAAGACTGAGGGTGACAAGAGAGATTCACGCCTTTCGGTTTGTGGGTGGCCAAACCCTCCAAGCCGAGGGAACGCTCAACCTACCTCCACCCCAAGTGCTCAAAACAAGACAATACTAGATTGTATGAGGACCACTCACCCCGCTAGGTGAATGCAAGGTTGTTCTACACGATTCAAACATGAATGACATGACATGACAAGTAAAGAGAGATTTGAGTTGAGCTGTTATTCTAGGGTGTCCACACGTACGCACACACAGATAAAAACATAGGGTGTCAGTTGTTGTTGTTGTGCCAATACTTCAATCGTCAGGTTTGGCTGTCGTGGGGTGTCCCAGACACTATCATTTCACGTCTAGTTCTCTTGTTTGTATTTTAACAGTTAAGGTTGTCAAAGGCCTAAACGTGGCTAAAACTATACAAGTTGGCACACTTGCCTGCGGTGGCAAGTGGGTCTTCTGTCCGGAGCGTCTCGTCGAAGCGACACGTCGACAAGGGTCCATCTGAAACGAGTTAACGACGATGTCAGGACATGTTTTTAATCATTCCTAGTAGAGTTCATTTCTAGGTTCAACGGGGCTATCCTAGTAGTCAAATTCACGTTTTTGTTTTGGTTCAGCCTAATCGACGATCTATCATATGTGCACAGAAATTCAAGTCCTTCGTCGATGTCTAAGATTTAGCAATGTTTTAAAGGAGCAGAAATGAAATTTAATTATTGTTGACGATTTTTAGATTAGGTTGTTGATTCTCTACGGTGTGGGTTCTTACTACGCGTTACAGGGCTAACCTTTTTGACGTTTGATCATAGGGCGGATGTCGGGTCTGAACGGCGATGGATCTGCATCATTAGCAATGTCTCGGCCGCAGGTAGCGTAGCAAGACATGTCCAGACAGCAAGGTGGAGGCATGAACAGCGAGGAAGCATAGATCTCTCTCCCGTTGCGGATAGCACAACGGATCTACACGATGGAGGCAACGTCGGGGGGAAACACGCGAGATCGGTGATGCACGTGAACTACTAGGAGCAAAGGGGGCTGACGGGGATTGAGGGTAATTGATGGGGGGTTGCTAGGCCTAGTGGGTGGCTGACAGTGGCTGTGCACGGCGGTGAGCGGCCGTGAGAAGGCGAAGAGGACAGATTTGCACAACGGTCATTGTCGTGCGTCGCAGCGGAAAAGCGACGACCAGATGGGTCAAAGGAGACTTGCAGTAGGTAAAGGGGATCGAGGGGGATCTGATGGTGGTGGTGTGATCGTCGGAGATGGCCGGAGGTGGCCAGGCACCGGCGTTGAACGGCAGGGTGCAGATCTGTCAAAAACAGCCGCTAGGGCTGAGTTTCAAGGGGATTTCGAGGAGTGAGAGATGAGAGAAGAGAGGGAGGAGGGTTGAAGATGATAGAGGGGTTCGAGGGGAGTCTGACGGTATTAGGGTGGTCTCTGGAGGTGGCCGGAGGTGGCCGGGCGCGGCGTTTTTCCGACGATGGACAGATCTATCCAAAACCGAGTTTTGTTGTGTTTGAGAGGTGTTTTGAGGGAGATAGAGAGTAGAGGAAAGGGGAAGAAGAGTTGCAAGTGATAGATGGGCTTGAGGGGAGTTGGATGGAGGCAGTGGCGGCCACCAGAGGTCGTCGGAGGGGCGACGGCACCGGTTCAAAGGTGAAAAGGACAGATCTGAAAAATACCGGGTGTTTGGGTTCGTAGCGGGGTTACCACGGCTTGAGGAGGTAGCAAAGAGGGTGCAGTAGGTAGAGGGGGCTGTGGGGAGTCGACGACGAAAGGGGGGTCACCGGTGGCGGCCGAAATTTGGCCGGCGTGGGTTTTCAGGCGAGCCGGGCTATCGGTAGTTTTTCGGCCGTAACATCAGATTTTGAGGGTGTTTCAAGGGTTTTTGAGGTAGAGAGAAGAGAGAGAAGAGTTGAGGGTTTGTCAAGGGAGAGGGGGAAGGCCGGAGGGTGGCCGGTGGCGACCGTGGTGGTCGAAAAATGGGGTTGCCGCGTGTTTAAAGCTGGGCTGTTTTCATGTTGCGGCCATGGGGTTTTTGGGTGTTTTTAAGAGGGAGGGAGGATAGAGGAGGGAGAGAAGAGAGAGGAGAGAGGGTGTGGTGGCCGGAGGTGGCCGGAGATCTCGCTGGCGGCGAGGGGAGAAAGAAGGCGTGGGTTGCCAAGGCGGGCGACTATCATGCGTGTAAGCCTAGGGTTTGTTTTGGGTTGTGTTTTAAAGATGAGTGTTTTGCTAAATAGGGATACAAACAGGGTGGGTTTAAGCTAAATGGGAGAGTGAGTGAGTGAGAGAGAGTACAACATAGTGAGATATGGGGTGAGGATAGCCACAGAATCATACATGATACGTAAGAATCCAAATTGATTTGGGTTAACTTTGAATTTCGAAATTGGATTAGGCTAATCTGGCTTCGAAGGTAATTAGTATGAAAGACCAAGCAAACTGTGTCCGAAAATTACGAAAAAAATATCAGGATGACTGTGACGAAGAGATGCTCGAGGGTACGGTGGTCGATCGCGCGTTGGGTTCAAAGAAAACAAACTAAAAATAAAAAGGTCCGGCGATGAAGTCTAAAGTCACGACGTCTCTCCAATCAAAGCTGATTTGTGGCAGAACAACCCGAGAAATGACGTTCACTAATAACTACTCTTCCATAACTACTCTTCCATATGGTCACAACGACATATCACAACGCGTATACCGGATAGAAGAAAGGTCGAAGAAAAATACGCGTATGAAAGAGGAAAGTACGCGCAAAAATACAAACGGTCGGAAAGCGGCCGTTACAACGGTTGAACGAAGCCCTACATGAATGACGACGCTCGATTGAGGAAGCTTTGCACCGCGCGCGTGGATCTCCCGTCTCCCTTCCCCTTCGCAACGATCGAAAAAAAAAATTTGTGGAAAAATTTAGAGGCTCGTGCTAATAACGTGTTATGAATCAACTAATGGGGGAGGAACTCACATCCCTTTATTTATAGGCAGGATAGGAGAGTAGAAAGATAGAATACATAGATATGGCGTATCTCTAAGATACCCGCAATCCTAACCGACTCTGGTATTTCCATTCACAACACAAACTACATATTTTTCATAATCAATGTTCTAAAAATCGGCCTGGGCGGCCGCCTAGGCGGCGCCTAGGCGCTAAGCGGCCAGTAAACGCTCCGAGTATGGCCTGGGCGGTCAATCTGGGCGTTTTTGGGATTAGTCGGCCGCCTAAGCGTTCTGGGCGGTGTCTGAGCGCTCTGGGCGGTTCCTAGGTGGTTCCTGTGCGGTTCCTGGGCGGTTCCTGGACGGTGTCTGGGCGTTTTTGGTAAATGGCTTAATTGCACAAGAGTATCTTTTAAATTTTATTTTGTTGCACACAAATACTCTAAAGTAGGTAAACTGGATTTGATTTAGTATGTATTAAATATTTGATGTATTTTAAATAATATATATATTTATTTATATATAAACATAAATATATTATATAAAAATAAATAAAATATTTAAAAAATGCAAATCCGCCTAGGCCGATTAATCCCCGATTAATGCTCTGGGCGCTAGGCACTAGCAATCCGAACGCCTAGCGTTTTTTACAACCTTGTTCATAATAATCCCCGACTGTTATGAATAGGCCCATGAGGCCCATTGGGTATCCGGCCATCATTGAAAGCTATAAATATAAAGGTAGGGGGCTCTTAACCGCGTACACCTATTACTCTACTTTTCCCTTCACAACACGTTATCAACACGATCACGCTCATTTGAAAAGGCGACGACGCTCAAGGAAGGAGATCCATCAATCGCTCAGTTTTAAGAAGATCGTAATCTTCTCAACGGGGAGCGAAAAGGGCATCCTTCATCAAACGTCGTCTAGATTTCCTTGTCAAATCTAGAGGTAAATCCTCAAAACTTTTAGATCTAAACTTGCTTTTCCAGTAGATCTGCATGATTTAAGATCAAAAAGTATGAAAACACGGTAAAAATCACATTTTTATTTAGATCTGCATGTTTATAAACAATAAAAAATCGTACTTTTAAAGATCTGAATGTTTGAAAAATCCGTTCCCCCCCACTTTGATCCATATACTGCACGCCCATAGGGCGGAACAGCAGCACCTTGCTCGCGCCGCCTCGGGCCGCGGCCGCGGCCCCCCGCCGCGGCCCGCCGCTGCCACGGCGGCCGTGCCCCTTGGCACGGCCTGCCGCCACGGGCCCCCTAGGGGTTTTAGAAACCCTAGCCCTTGACGGGCCAAATTTTTAAGGGGAGGCCCAATAACCCTAGTGGGTTGTTTTCATGGCCCAAAAGCCTGAAAATTAGCCCATTTACACATAGTTTTTCTTTTTTTATTTTTGGCCCCAAAAGCCCAAATAATTAAAGAAATTTTGATTTTGTGATAGGGTTAAAGCGAAAAAATAATATATAAATAAAAATGGATCAAGGTAAAAAGTTTTCAAAATAACTTTTAGCACGTCACTCACTTTTTAGATTATTTATTAATCTTTATATACCTGTGATATAATTCTCTGCGTGGTTGTATATTCTTAATATATTATCTGCGTGGATGTGCTATTAGGCTATGCTTTTAGGGATCAGCCAGGTTTCCGACATCTTTACTTTTCTGCAATTTTTCTTTTTGAGAGAAATTTGTAAGTGAGGTTATACATGTAAAAAGAAGCCGAAGGACCACCAAAAGGAGCTGAAGGCGTTTGCATAAAGAGAAAGGGGCTTCTCTTTGAAGTTCCCGAGCTGTATTTACTTTTTCATGCACTTTTTGATGTAATTTCAGACTCTCTTTTTCTGTTGGTGTCGGTTGGCTGATCCCCATATTCCTAATTTATTTTCATTGCCTATACATTAAATGCGTGGATGTCTACTAACTTATGCTATTTTAATGATAAAATGAAAATGTTAAATGCATGTGTGGATGTTTATTTCTTAAATAATTCACGTTATGAAAATGTTAAATGCATGCGTGGATGTTTACTTTTTTAATAATCCATGCTATTTTTGTTTATGTTGCTAGATTGTTTAATGGCCAGACTTGCGAATGTCGATTTTTCGGTCCTGAAGGCCGATGGGTCAAACTAATTGAGCTGGCAGTTGGACCTGAAGTTATATCTGCGATCTCATGGGTTCAGTATAACACCCACTGAAAAGGCAACAACAAGCATTGCCGCAGCAGAAAATGATGCTTCTAAAGAAGCCCCTCATACAGAAGAAGTTTCTGATATACTAAAGGCAAAATCCATTATTTATTTCAGATAACGTTTAGACTCGACCCTGAAGGACGAGTATCTTACTATAGAGGATCCTTACGAACTGTGGGACGCACTTGAGGAGAAGTACAGACATCAGAGTGATGTCATACTCCCCGTGCGCAGTAAGAGTGGACTCACCTCCGCATACATGATTACAAATCCGTAGCGGAGTACAACTCAGCACTATTCTGTATCACCTCACACCTGAAGTTGTGTGGTGAGAATGTGACTGAGAAAATCTTGCTGGAAAAGACGTTCACGTCTTTCCACGAGAAGGACATGATTCTCATGCAACAATACCGTGAGAGATTACTCTGAACTGCTTTCATGCCTACTAATGGCTGAACAGAACAGAGATTTGTTGGTTGCCACTCACAACCTGCGCCCTCCTGGCTCCGCTCCACCGCCACCTCCTGCAGAGGCACACTTCCAGTCTTCCCAGAAGAAGAAGATGGACAAGAAGGCTAAATTCCAGAAATGGAAAGAACAGAAGAAGCGGAAAAATACCACTCCTCAAGCTCCTCCTTAGAACCAGAAGTTCGTGGAAAAGAAGAAAAAGTGGACGTCCAACAAAGGTGGTACTCCCAAGAAAGACTGGGAGGATAAGTGCCCCAAATGCGAAATGACGGGCCACTGGTCCAGAATCTGCCGCACCCAGAAACACATACAGGGCTTTTACCAGGCAAGTCTCAAGCCTCATGCTGAGACAAACCTGATAGAAAGCGCAGTGTTGCCAGAGACCACATGGAATTCAGAAGATTTCATGTGAGACGACACTCTCTAGTCATGGACTATAAACAATTTTTATTTGCTAGCAATGTATCTTCCCTTTTTATGCAACGTATCGAGTTTTTATTCCATGTCGAACTTTTGAGCATCTTAAATGAAAGTAGCTTTCTTCTTTTCATATTATTCATTGCTTAAATGTCTTTCATAATATGGATATGGAATCATTATGTCTAGTGGACAGTGCATCGACGCACTCAATCCTTCAAAGCATAGACTACTTTTCGAGCATATGTAGCTATTCTGGTCCATTGAGAACAATCTCATGACCAGCCAATATAATTGAAGGATCGGGGAAAGAAACCATTTTGCTCCCCGATCACACACTAATCACACTTAGAAATGTGTTATACTCCCCTAAATCAATCCGAAACCTCCTAAGCTTTAAAGATATCTGTTTAAATGGGTATCACTTAGAGACGGTCGAGGAAAATAAAAAAGGATACTTGCACGTAACCTCTCTTACAAATGGTACAAAAACCATCGTGGAACATTTTAAGGGACTCCCCTCGGGACTCTACCCAACAAGTATTCAATCTCCAGAAACATTAATGACGGAGCAACTGCAGTGCTCTCAAACACCAGAATTCCAACTCTGGCATAGTAGACTAGGACACCATGGATCTGTTATGATGTACCGCATCATAAAAAGCTCAAGGGGTATAGATTTGAAGAACATGAAGATTCTTCAAAAAGGTAAATTCACATGTGCACCCTGTTACAAGGGTAAACTAATTATGAGACCCTCTCCACTGAAAGTAGACTTGGAGTCTCCAAGTTTTTTGGAAAGAATCCACGGAGACATTTGTGGGCATATACACCTGACGTGCGTTTATATTTCATATATTCACGCACGTTTTCTTCTGTGTTTTTCCGCTATTTTCCGCCGTCTTGTATTCGTTTTCTCGTGTTTTCTTGTTTTCTTTCACTTTTCCATGTTTTTGTATGTTTACAGGAGTTTACTGGCGTAGGGGACATTAAACGATGAGATCATGAGTCCCCGGAGCAACGGGAGGAGTCACGCGTGATCCAGGGGGTCAAACGACGAAGATCGCATCTCTCAGCCCCTCACCCGATCGGTTGGACACAACCAACCGATCGGGTGATGCACGCGTGCACGACCCGGTCAGCCGCTGAAGCAACGAAAGTGTCAACCGATCGGTTCACCTGTAGCCGTTTCCCCAAAGAAGATGACCCGGAGAGCTCACCCAACCGTCAGTAGACCGTACGAAAACGTCCGAAGTTACTATCTTTTGGGGCAACAATTCCAACCGATCGGTTGATTTATCAACCGATCGGTTCACCCGACGACGATCAAGATCCAAACGACGAGCAGCTTCCACCAACCGACCGTGTCGTCTGACCGGGTGAAGTCTCGAAGATGGCTGTCGAAATTCGCAGCTGGTCACCCGATCGGGTGATTCTTCACCCGATCGGGTGATTCTTCACCCGATCGGGTGATGTCGTTTTCTATAAATACAGAACCTAGGTTTCCAGATTCGAGAGAGTTGTTATTTTTGCTGTTTTTTCTCTTTCTTGACGGCTGTAATTTTTCAGATATTAGTAAGTTGTCTGATCTTTATCAAACTTTAATATAGTTTTATTTGCATTGCTCTTACTACTTTTCAATCGCCTGATCATGTTTCTAACAGTCGATTTTGATTTAGATTGCTTTTTAGTAAATATGTGTGCATAGTTCCCAAATCTGGGATTTTGGTGGAAACCCTTCGTGGGTTCTCCCCGATGCGTCCATATGACTTGAAAATCGATAGGGATTAGGAATCTATCGGTTACGCGGGGTGTTTTATTGTCATCGGCGGGAAAAAGACCGCCTTTGACCGTTGGTCCAAGGGGGAATAAACTTGGCGGTTGACTCCCTAGCCATAGCTCACGCCCTTAGCGTAGACGTCGAATCCTAGCACGCGGGAGCGACAGGATGAGACGTTGGGAGTTATCGTTGAGAGCTTAGTGCTCCCGGAGTCGGTCAGTGTTAATGGACGTGGGAATGCCCACTGACCGAACCCGGGTAGTCCGACGTATCATCCTGGGCACCGACCGGAATATCGGGCCCATGGGACGCTGGTATCACTCTTAGAGGCAACGTCTCACCATTAGACCCTAATTCCGATCGTTTTCCTACCCGTAGGCCGTGTTGGCGAGAATCGCACGATAGGGTGGAAACCGAAGTCCCAGGTTTCCCTTTATATCGTTTATCCCTCGCATTCTATTTTCCGTGACAACCCATTTACCGATTCGGGCTAGCTCGCCCATGGGGTGAATTTGGTCCTTCTTGCCACAAGCACAACCACGCCTCCCTGAGTTCGACCCCCAAGCCACACTACAACACCGTGTGCTTGCGGTTATAAATATTTAAATCTCACGCCTCCAATCATATATCACACACTTCTGACACGCACATCGCGGGGACGTCAAGCTTTATGGCGTCATTGCTGGGGAGGCAACGTGCTTGTTATTTTAGGATCTCATGAACCCTTGAGTCTAGCTCTCATCTCTATCTCGCGATAATTTTCGCATTCTTCTTTTTCACTTTTATTTTCTTATTTTTATTTTCTATTTTATCTGTTTCCTTCCCACTTCTCGCTTCACGGGTGTTTGTTGTTTTTAATGCGCAGGAACACAAGGAGTCTTGACGACTTGATTCCTGTTGATCCCGAGATAAACGCCACCCTAAGGCGTCTGGCTGCCGAGAAGCGAAGAAGAGAAGAGCCTGAAACCATGGGGGAGAACACCCCACCTCACAAGTCCCTGCTGGAGTACTCGATGCCATCCATCGAGTCCACCTCCTCCATCCGTCCTCCTGCTATTACGGCGCAAAGCTTCGAGCTTAAGCCGTCTTTGGTGACGTGGATCCAGCAGGATCAATTTTCGGGTGCACCCATGGAGAGCCCCATCTAACAATTGGACTCCTTCTTGGAGAAATGTGACACCTTCCGGATAAATGGTGTCACAACTGAGGCGATCCGTCTGAAGCTATTCCCCTTCTCTCTGCGAGATAAGGCCAAGCTGTGGCTTATGAGGAAAGACCCAAATACGTGCAACACTTGGGAGAAGCTTTCAAACGCTTTTCTGACAAAGTTCTTTCCTCTGGGGAAGACCATGAAGCTGAGGAGTGAGATCTCCTCCTTCTCCCAAGCCAGCCACGAGTCCCTGCATGAGGCTTGGATAAGGTTTAAAGAGATGGAGCGAAGATGCCCTCATCACGAGCTTCCCAAGTGGCAGATAATTAATCTGTTCTACAACGGATTGAAGGATGATTTGAAATCATCGATGGATGTCGCGGCTGGGGGGTCTTTCATGTCCAGAAGTGAGGAAGATGCCGGGAACATTTTAGAAAATATGGCATCTAACAATGAGCGGTGGTGTGATGAGAGAGCCACACCTAGATCTGGGGGTATCCACAGGGTCGAAGACGTCGACAAATTATCCAGCAAGTTCGACTTGCTGTCGACCCAGATCTCCGCACTGATGGTAGGAGCCAGTGGCACCGGTACACAACATATTGCAGCGGTGGAGGCCGAAGTCGTGGGAGACTTCGAGGGTGGTGACATCTCACCACCGTTGGATCAAGCGAGCGCACTATTCTACAATCCTGCGGGAAATGCACCGTATCCACCACGGACTAGCTCCAATCCGGCCTACTCTCCAAATAACCGGAACCACCCCAACCTTAGTTACTGGGCGCCGTATCAACAGCCACCTCATCAGCAACAACAGCAGCTAATATATCAGCCGGCTAGGCCTCAGCAGCAGCAGTTTCAACAGCAGCAGTATCAGCAATATGCTCTCAGGAATCAGCAACCCATTCAGCAGCAATATGGCCAGCAGAGGGCCATCTCTCTGATTGAGTCCCTCCTGACTCAATACATCGCCAACCAGGAGAAGATAAATTTGAAGCTGGAGATGGGGCAGAGAGTTCTCACTGATCAGGTAACCCAGCTGGGGTTACAAATGGCGAACCTTCAGAGGCCGCAGAATCTATTACCGCCACAACCTGAAGTGAACCCGAGTGAAGCAAATCAGACTTTGGCACTCACGCACGAGAATGTGAATGTGTCCGCTATCGTGCTGAGAAGCGGGACACAAATCCCCACAAGAGTTCCCCCCAAGGAACTGGAGGCACCGTTGGTCATAGAACGACCAATTGAAAAATTGAATGACAACGGTGCTTCGTCGCCAAAGCAAACGACTCCGGAGGGAGTCCCTGAAGAGGAGAAGAAGAAAACCGAGGAAGGGAGCCTCAAAGTGTTCAAGCCCATTGTGCCTTTTCCGCAACGGCTAGCCCAAGCCAAGATAGACGATAAGTATGGCAAATTCTTTGCCATGGTCAAGGATTTAAGCTTGCAAATCCCCTTCCTTGAAGCTATAGAGACGATTCCCTCCTACGCCAAATTTCTAAAGGATTTAGTGACGAGAGGATCCAGAAAGGAGAAGGTCGTTTTGACGGCGGAATGCAGCGCTCTCATCCAGAGAGCAAATCCACCTAAGCTTAAAGACCCGGGGAGCTTCTCTATCCCTTGTGCGATCGGGGAAGTAAAGATCCATCGCGCGCTCGTCGATCTTGGAGTGAGCGTCAGTTTGATGCCCTTATCACTATATAAGAGGATAGGGATGGGCGACTTGGAGCCCACCGGAATGACCATACAGCTTGCAGACCGTTCGGTAAAATATCCGGTGGGTATTGTTGATGACCTCCCTGTCAATGTAAGAGGGATGCATGTGCCGGTGGACTTCGTCGTCATGGACATGCCTGAAGATGCGCACACCCCCATCATCCTTAGACGGCCATTCATGGTCACTGCCGGTGTTTTAATAGATGTGAAGAACGGAAAGCTTTCCCTTAACATCGGCAACGAGAAAGTCGAATTTGACTTGGGGTTGTCAATGAAGCACCTCGATCCCCCGGATGATCCAAGATGCAATGTGCTGGAGTTAGAAGAAGAGAGAGTTGCGGAGGCAAGCTCCTGGGAAATTCTTTCAAGAAATCTCCCCGATAGCTTGGGGGACTTAGAAGAACCAGTCGGCCTGAAGAATTATGACGTTGCTGGGAAAGCGGATGCGGCACACACGGTCCCTCCCGTATTTCAAAATGCTCCTCCGATGAGGAGGAAAGGGAAAGAGCCCATGGGGCTCACCGGAGAAGAGATTCAGATCCTGAAACGAGTGGCGATAGACGCCAAATTAAGGGAGAAGCCCTCGGATCCCGTCAAAAAAGGGAGGGTCGTCGAGCAAGTTTTCTTGTCACCGCCGACGATACCGAAGGCCGCCAACTCTGAACCCGAAGCGATGCCGACTTTACGACATCACCCCCGTCCACCTTGAATATCGTCAATGGGCGTCGAGCAAACGACGTTAAACAAAAGCGCTTCATGGGAGGCAACCCATGCTCTAAAACGTTTATCTTCGTTTTTAGGATTTTTTATTATCTTTATTTTTTCTATATTTAATAATTAAATTCAGCCGCGGGATCATCCGTCGAGAGACTTAGGCCATTTGTGAATTTTTACAGGAAACAAGCCCTCAACCGATCGGGTGATTACTCAACCGATCGGGTGAGACGTATCAGACAATGGCCGTATCTGAGCTCCGACGAACAGTTCGGGTGAAGCAAAGCTGAGACCGGGTGGCTGACCGTGTGATCTGTGCAGAACTCTCGGGAATTTTGGGGGGTTGATCAACCGATCGGGTGAAGCTAAGTCTGACCGGGTGGAAGACTGGGTGAGCTGTACTAAACTTTCGGGTAAAAGTGTGAAGCGGTGAACCGATCGGTTGAGTTCTCAACCGATCGGGTCGCCTGTAGCCAACTTTCAACAAAAATTTCAACCTAAAAGTCAACCGATCGGGTGACATTTCACCCGATCGGTTTGACTTAAACTCTATATAAGCCCGACCCCCTCACCCGTTCATCTCCCTCACCCGACCTTGAATTCCCTCTCAACCGTTTCGACTTCCCCTAGCTCCAACCGGCACCGTTTCTCTCTCAACCAACCCAAACCCCCTCCAGTCGATCTATCCCCTCTTCTTTTCCATCTCTCCATTGACCTCTCCCCCTTCCTCTTCGATTTCGCCCGCACCCAAAGCCGTAATTTCCGCCCAGACACCCCCATTTTCGAAAATTTGCTGAAAGTAGTTGCCACGGCTTCACACTTCTCCCCGTTGCATAGCGTTGTGACATCTACGAGCAAGGATCTTCGTCACGCTTGGGTAACTTCGCTCCTTAGCTCAATTTTATATTTTGCCCTAGAATTTCATTTTGTGTTAGTGTGTATTCATTGTATCTTGCATACACTCACACACACACGACTCCTGCACGATACCTCCTCACCGTGCTAAACCCACCAACGCCAGCACGTCCAACCCTAGACCTACCCGGCGCGCTCGTCACACACAATCCCCCACCCGACCCACCACCGCCACCAATTCATCCACCACCCCCACCCCACGCCCCTCTGACCCCGTTTACATTGGCGATACCGAATACCAGGTGACATTCTGTGACGACGACGAGGTTGACCGGTTCATGTCCATGCTCCTCCTGGCAGGAGTTGGTGGTCAGGCAACTCAGCAGTCAGTCGAGCGTGACCTACCCGTCCTTTAAAGCCTCATTCGTCACATTCGCACTGACTCACCCGATGATTTCGAACTTGACATCCCACCCCCACCCCTCCTGGTCCTCAGCATAGGGCCCCATCACCACTCCCAGAGAGTGGTGCCTCTGCTTGATATATTCACATCCACTTTTTGCCTCCCACTGTTTTTAGTGCCCATCTGTCTTTGCGGGGCCCTACTTTACCATAGCTTGGGGGAGGACCCACTCACGCATCAGGTCCCATTTTTATTTTTATTTCCATTCTTTTCTTTTATTGACCTCCCCCTTACTTATCTCTGCATTTTCATGATCACATCTTATCGTTAGCACTGTCACGTCTAGCTTGGGGGAAGTCATTTTTATGTGTGCCGACGTGTGATGTTTTTCTTGTTGTGTCTATTTTCTATGTTATATCGTGTGATTCTCTTTATTTTTATTTTCTGTTTATATGTCGTGTGGTGTGATTTTTATCTTTATTCTTCTTTTCAGTTTCGTTTGTGTGATTTTCTTGTCTTTCGTGTCATTTTGTGTCTGTGCGTATTCCCCCACATATTCATTGCCCTCCCGTATTTAATTCTATTGCATTGAGGGCAATGCAAGTTTCAGCTTGGGGGAGTCGCACTTCGTGCGTCATTTGTCTCTTTTTCTTCGTTATTTGAGTCGTTTTTATCCGTGTTTTTCTTTTCCTTTTTCTTTTCTTCTTTTCATCTCTTTCTCCTATAGATGAACCCTATGATGACTCGCCACATAAATCACACACACACCTAGCACGGCTTCGATAATCACATTCACTAGCCTTAGGAAGTCAAGTCCTCTTGCATTTCATGCATCGTGGGTCCACTTAGCTTTTATGTGAGTCGTGTGTCGTGACTAGAGTTGGGTGTGCTTCTACTTTGTGATTGTGTTTTATATACCTGTCTAGGAATGACCCCTAGATTATCATGCTTCGATTTGAATATGCGGTATTTGCCTATCTTGTCTGCTTCAGTATGCATGTTATATGTTTATATCGTATGCTTCAATTCGCATGTGTCGGGATTCCACAAACAAGGACTAGGATAACTCATTTAGCATATGCTCTGATTAGCAAGAAATATCTCCCTTGCCCAAGTGTTTAGAATCCGATTTCTTTTTTTTACTTGGTGCAAATCCCCTCGTCGTGTACCGTTCTCCCACTTGGGAGAGTACACACGTGTACATACCCCAAAATCCAAAAATCCAAAAAAAAAGAGAGAAAAGAAAAACCCAAAAAGAAAAGTAAAGAGAAAAGAAAAAAAAATACATATGTATAGCCAAAAATCCAAAAAAATACATATATCCAAAACCCAAAAAAAATGTGTGTGAATATTTCCCTACCTATCGAGAATAAAGGGAAGGCGAGAATTTGCACCGAGTGTTCTACTCCACATCATCTCAACCCCCATCGATTTCGAAAACACTTGGAATAGGGAGTTTCTAGCGATTACCTAGGCAATAGTGTGGTGATGCCCGAGTTCCTAGCTGTGGAGTCCTTGACACATGATGAGTTTCTATTCTTATACTCTTCTCATGCATGCTTGAGCTATATATTCACCGCTATTTCTAAATCGAATCGATATTTGGGTCATTTCTTGGATTTGTGTATATGGAGCTTACTGCACGATGTAAATAATGACACCGACTGCTAGCACACGACCACACTCACTCGCACTTCACCGCGTGGGCCCACGGCACTTGTCTGGACTCGTATTCCTTGGTTTAGTGATGTGATTTGGCGTTTGTCTGCTTGGTGTGTCGTTTTTAGTTTTATTGACCCTGACGGGCGATTTAGGATTTAGAGTTCTCTTCTTTCTCTCTTTCTCTCTATTTTCTCCCTTCGAGCTCCTACTCTTACTCGTCTTCCTCGAGGACGAGGAAGGGTTCAGCTTGGGGGATTTTAACGTGCGTTTATATTTCATATATTCACGCACGTTTTCTTCTGTGTTTTTCCGCTATTTTCCGCCGTCTTGTATTCGTTTTCTCGTGTTTTCTTGTTTTCTTTCACTTTTCCATGTTTTCGTATGTTTGCAGGAGTTTGTCGGCGTAGGGGACATTAAACGACGATATCATGAGTCCCCGGAGCAACGGGAGGAGTCACGCGTGATCCAGGGGGTCAAACGACGAAGATCGCATCTCTCAGCCCCCCACCCGATCGGTTGGACACAGCCAAGCGATCGGGTGATGCACGCGTGCACAACCCGGTCAGCCGCTGAAGCAACGAAAGTGTCAACCGACCGGGTCACCGACCGGTTCAACCGACTGATCTCTCTGGAAACTGGAGCTGAAACTCAACCGATCGGGTAATCTTCACCCGATCGGTTCACCTGTAGCAGTTTCCCCGAAGAAGATGACCTGGAGAGCTCACCCGACCGTCACCAGACCGTGCCA